>BQKN01065175.1:317204-376901 GCA_022839385.1 Asparagus kiusianus
TATATCAATTGAGTATCCCAACAACTCTTACTTCAATTACTTATAAATGTTCTCCTCTTTCACTTTACAACAGTAGCACCCTTTAATGAGAAGAGAACATTTGACATTGTTGTAGCAAAATTCTAGAAGCTAGCTCAATTGATATATATACTTTGACCTGGAACTTTGACTTCATTGCATTTAGGGCGAACTAAATATTGGCCACCTGGCCCAGGTAATAATTAGCCATGCGAAAAGTCCACTCAATATTGTAATTAGATGGCTTACTATAATCCAAGTATTACCTTTCCCCTTACATCGCTTCCGAGATTGCTTATAAGTTAGCCAAGCACATTAAACCCCCGTTAAAGCTTATATGCTAGATTTGACTCTTCTTCCTTTTTCCTTTCCTGAAAATCTCATGTATAAGAATCTTTTATCAGAAACTATTTCAATGGCTTCACACTGAAGAGCAATATTGAAATATCTGAACATGTGATAACCTGCAAACAAGCCTTTGGAAAAGCGAGATAAATGAAGAAAACCAAATTCACAAAATCTGATGCCAAATTGGAAAAGAAATGGATTCTGAGAACTTCTTCTATGCACACTTAGAGGAATATATCAGTCATTTATATTATCCGGAGCTTTTGACGGCCAAGAAAATAACAGGGGATGGAATTAATAAAGTGGAATTTCAACAAGATTTTACAAGTTCAGGTTCAAATCACACTACAAATATTAATAAGATGGTATCAGCCCCTGCTTGCCTTCCTAAACTCTTTAATTTGTCCTTTCATACCATCAAAACTATTTTTAGCCTCACCATACCCCCCTAACTATTAAATCCGTCTCTTTTTACCCCCCTTAACTATTTTTAGTCCCTCATTCCCGCACTTTTGTTACCAAGTTACCACTTCTCCTTTAGTAATTTATGGATATTTTAAATGCATGAAGCGATAATTCAGGGGGTAAGGTGCGACTAAAATAATAGTTTAGTGAGTAATGTGACACTGAAAATAGTTCAGGGGGATAAATGGGAATAAATTAGCTAGTCCAGAAGGTAAGACGAGACTAAAATGAGTTCATGAGGTATTATAAAGGAACAAAATAAATGAGACTATTGAGGTCCGGAGGTCTGAGGGAACAAAACAAATAGTTCATGGGAGCAAGTAAGCCTATTAGAATGGATAAGCCCAAATATCCAACAGCGTATCCTCCAAACATCACTTGATCTTTGCGTCTCTCAACTATCTGTAACATACGCAAAATTTAATGCATTTGGCTTTTGCTTAATTGCGCATTAAACATACCTAAGTTGCCCCACATTTTCAATAGCAAACCACAACCTGCATCATATTTAATTTGCACGAGCGTGCAACACACACATTATTTCAACTTCACGATTGTTCCAAGCAAAACAACATTTGCTCAAGCAAACTTTACATTTTCATCAATACAAAATCCCCAAGAGTGACTCGCTCTTCACATGTCAAACGACAATCCCTGTGTGAATCGATCAGATACGCTTACTAAACATAATTGAATGGTAACATCATCTCTATCAATCATCAAATATTTTACTGATAATAAAATCAAGTCCATAGAGCTCTCTTCTAACAAATGTCACACACTGACACTATATAGCAAAGCCCAATGTAGGAAAATGAATAATTTTATAATTTACATCACGGTTATGAGTTACCACCATGCTGATGGTCTTCAACTTGAGGATTAACGACAGAGATATCTAAGCTGTTTCCCTCAGTTTCAGGGGAGATCTCTCTCACATCAGCTATCCTTGCTTCATTTGACTGGAAATCATTCCACTCAGTCTCACCTATAGAACGAATCTCGACTCCATCGACTGCTAACTGAACTTCATTGTCCCCTGAATCTGGAACCATATTTGAATCACTTAAACAAGCCTTATCCACATCGTCTTCAGATGAGTCCACATGCTTTGTGTCGGAAATGCCTGAACATGACTCTGTTCTCTCTTCGAAAACCTGCTTTGTACTGCTTTGTTGTCTGCAGAGAATGGAAATGAATTTATGTTCATATCACTAAAACATGGTATATAAAAATAAAAATGCGCCCAAGTAACTAAAAATCTTTCCAAGGTTCTTAACTGTCACGGCCTCTGCAAATATAATTTTTTTATTTTTTATTTTTATTTTTATTTTTATTTTATTTTTTTGGCAGCTTCAGAAATAAGGATTTCGATTTGTAAAATTGAATATTTAGTTATGGTTCCAAGACACTGTACCTTTGAACTCATTGTTTCAGATTAGTTACATGCTCCACAGCCTCTTGACCACCTATTAATAATCTATGCTCAGTAACTGCAAGTTTGGAAGTATCATCTTATCCATATTATGAACACAGAGCATACATTGCAGCCAACAACAAGGTTAATTCATTTTCTTTTTATTGATTCTTTGTGTATGATTCACTTTAAGTCTTGTGTGCATCTATGGGCCTTTTGCATAGTGGCAGAACCATGCTGACTGACTTCTGGATCGGTATTATACGTATAATAACCCATTCATATATTACGTTTGCCAACATAGTTCACCAGTTCCAATAAATTCAAAGTTTAGAAAGGTTAAGGTATGTATACAAAATGGGTTAATTACTATGAAACCCCTTCAAGTTTGACCAATTATTATGAAAGCCCCTAATGTAATTTTTTTTTCATTACACTACCCCCTCCTATCAAATAAACGATCAAAACTCATTATTTTTCTATCTTTTTCTCTAAAATATCCCTCAATAGTGTTGCTTTTCTTCTTCAAAACTATTACAATACCTTTTTTTCCCTCTCTTCACACCAAACCCAAATACCCACGACTATTGCAAAGAGGTCATTAGTAGAAGATCAAGATAATCTCTTCAAAGCCTTTGTTTTCGCCCTTTATTTGGAATTACGCCCTTTATATGGAATTACTTTCAGTTTCTAATATGTGTTTGTCTTTGACAGAGAGGAGAAATATACTAAGAGGAAGAAGAAATGGGTAGATTGGAATATCAATAGATTGTAATCTATGTTACACGGATACGGGCGTGACACGGACATGGGTGCGGATACAGGACACATCAAAATTGTTAGAAGTCAGGATACGTGGACATAGCTGTATACATAGACATTAAAATTAATAATCTATATGAGACCGGCATTGTTTTTTATGCACATGTTATGAGAACTAAAATCCTTATACTATTTTTATATTTCTTTTATCGAATAGATTATAAATTGAAAAACTGGTTGCTATTGAACTTGATACCCAAACGAACCTTTAAAATCATACTTATGCACATGCTGGTTGCTATTTAAAAACTAGTTGCTATTGAAAAACTGGTTGTTTTTTATGCACATGCTTTAGTTCAAAATACTTGTGATACACTTCTTCAATGTATATCGTACACTTCACCTCAAGGTTTTCTACTCATTGAACTCGGGGCACATTCATTTTAGCGCATACCTAGTTCATAAGTATGCTTTTTTTTCTTTCCAAAAAAAAAATCATACTTATGAACTAGGTATGCACTAAAATGAATGTGCCCCAAGTTCAACGAGTAGCAAAACTTGAGGTGAAGTGTACGATATACATTGAAGAAGTGTATCACAAGTATCTTGAACTAAAGCACGTGTTATATAATTGAGTATACTAAAACATGTGTTATATAATTGAGTACACGTCTGAAAATGTATGTATATATTCAAGAAGTATCCAAGAAGTGTCAGACACGGACGCAGATACAGTCATGGATACGGGAGCCTAGATGAAGTGTCCGTGTAACCTAGGTTTTAACGTTTTTTCTAACTGCAGGGTGTTTTGTAATAAAAAGATAACATTAGGAGGCTTTATAGCGACCACATTTCAGGAGCGTTCATAATAATTACCCTACAATATATAGATGACTAAAGCTATCCTTGTGATGATAGCTTGTTTACGCTCAAACTTTGTAATTTCTTTCTAATAAAGGCAAGCTGCTCCGAGTTCAGTATTCAGTGAAAGAATAACCAATGCAAGTGGGAAGAAAGAGATTAAAACTGAAACCTTTGAACTTGTGATTGCAAAATGTTCACAACTGCCATGAGATCTTCCTTTTCTTTTGTAGCAGCACGTACTTTTTCTGCAGCATCTTTTGCACGAGTCTCAGCGTCTGCCTCTGAAACTCTTGCCCTTTCTTCAGCTCTAAGAACAGCTGCTTCCAGTATCACAGCACGTTCTCTAGCTTTGGCAAGCTCAGAACGCCACATGTGTGCCTCCTGGAGGGCAGAATCTCTCTGCTTTAACAGAGCCTCCTTTTCGTTGCTTAGCGCAAGCACCTTTTCTTCTTCTTCCTTCAACTGTAAAAATGATATAGAAAAGGAAAGGTAAAAATATCTTGAATAAAGGTGTCATTTACAAAATATCCAGGCTAGAAGTGAAGTAGAAGTATAACAAGATAAAAAATAATTTGAAGTATAACAAGAGTTTGACGAGGATCTTTCATGTTGTCTTTGAGTTTGGATGTTATCAAGTAGTCACATTGTGAACCTCAAATGAAAGTTCTACGCAATTAAACATGATAAATCATTTATAGTGCTTAAAAATAAAGTCATACATTTTTGTGGTTTCATAATTAATACATCGACTGACTTTAAGCTTGAAAGTTCAAATGGCAAGTTGCTCAGTTTACCAGCTAAAATATTCTAAACAATTAAATTTTGGTGTACAAGGGTTCTAAAGTATTTGAATCAATATTACTTGATTGGATTGCCAATTTAAAAACTCAGAATAGGTTCAAGATCTGCATACATCAAGATCTGCATGCATCCGACAAAGCATGCATCTAACAACACCAAGGAGAACTTTGATTATGCATGCAGTTAACAATGCCATACCTCATTTTTATTCAAAACATTCTTGTGATGATTTTCTTTTTCTACATTGGTCCACATAGATCTTTCAACAGAAGGAAATATACAAAATGGTTCAAGATCTGCAAACATTTTTGTAATATTTGTGGAGGAAGTTGGACCTGGAAAAAACTTGCAAAAACAATGGAAAAAGACTGGATAAGGTCATGAATTGATATTTAGATTACTTAATGGATTTGCTTCAAGAAAGTAGAACAATATGACCTTGTGAAGGAAGTTGGACCTACAAATAACTAGCAAAAACAATGGACAAAGACTGGATAAGGTCATGAATTGATATTTAAATTAGTTAATGAATTTGCTTCAAGAAAGTAGGAACTGTAAGCATTCTCTACCCTTCACAAATCCCTCTCAGTGACAAGACCATTTGAGCTTACAGTTCCATGTTTACAGACTCAGTAACGACCCTGTAGGAGATAGAAGAACTAGCACCTTGAGCTGGGACGACTCCAAGTGCTTCCCCATCTCCATGGTTAACCTTTCAATTTCTACACATGCAAATCTTCTCTCTTCATCCATTGTAAGAGCTGCAGATGCAGCAGACTCAGCAGCTTCAGCAGTTTCTGTCAATTTTTCTGCTATCTCCTTTATGGTGGAATCCCTTGCTCGGAGTTCCTTTGCCAACTGTTGTAATTCTTCATCTTTTACTCTAAGAGTCTCCTACAGAATACAAATCAAATCCAAGAAAAGAAGGCACATGTAAATAACTACTAAAGATGTAGCTTGCTCTTAGCCTATGATAACGACACAAGATAATGATTCGCAGAATGTGTCATGGGATCTTAATAGTTACTTACAGACTACAATAAGCGGTCTTAAGTGGATCTTTAAATGAGTAAATAGCTAGCCAACAAAATTTCCAATTCAAACATTAGTTTTCAGAAGCAATGTTATAATCTAATTTAAAACGATACGATACTAGTACATAAGTCAATGAATAACACAGTAACACACCATGTATCAGACCAAGAAGGACAGGTATGATGTTAATATCTTGTAGTCCCACAAAAGAGAAGTTCTAAATTAACTTTTATAAGAGTTAAGGATTGATTTTTAATGACAACAGATAGTAATAGGAAATGAGCTGGGACAAATCACAGTAAGAGTATCATAGGAACTGAGTATGAAGCTCTTAGCACCAGCCACGGGATACAACCAACTAATCACTTTAGTAGAAGAAAACACCCTAGCTCTAATGGGACATGGCCCTTCAATCACACACCTTCACATCTTTCCAAGACTTTGCTGTCAAGGTTAGAACCTTAAAGAAACCAGGTGGCACATAACCCTTGTCCATGAAGTTTACGACTCATGAGACATGCAGATGAAATATTGAGGTTGAATGTTCTGCTATCCACCGAGTTGTATATGTCCTCCACCCCTCCCACCCCAGTTGCCGGATATGTTATGAAACAACAGGAACTACATGAGACTGCTCACTAAAGCAAAAAGGGATCTACTTGCACTTGCTCTTAGGCCATAGCAAGCCTCAACTTTTGACTTACCAAACACCAGTAGCCCACCAGTAAAAGATATATAGGCTACACCTACAAATTTACCCCAACTGACCTGAACTTATCAGTAATTCCTTGCTGTTCGTTCTATTCAGATCCATGTCCACTCTCAACATGCCTCTTCCAAATCTTTTCTCACTTGTATTTGTTATCCTAAATTTATAGTTGTATTATATTCTCTCTTAAGACAAAGTTTATCTTAGTCCATTTTAGGCCTCTCCAATCTTTTGAACTAGCTCTTATCTTCTAGGTAGTCCACCTGCATTTCATCTGCAACTTGCCCAAATATACACTTTTTTGCAAGCCATTTGATGTATGAAAACTAAACTACAGTCTTTCTTATTTTTTTAATGCTCAACTCTTTATTCAGACTGATAAACAATCCAACAGTTCATCCACTATTGGAACAGACAAAATACAGTCTTGACTTTGGTGCATGTGATATGCTGAAAGGGCTAGTGTCAAGTATCACCTAATTGATTAACCACTTTCACGGAGAACTGTGCATATAATTTATTTTCACCACTTGAGTTCATCGTGGCTTGTCATAGTATAAAACACAGGCAAAAAACTTGTAATGGAAAAAAGGAAAGACTATATTAAGAACTATGGTGGCTAGTTAATATCAGCATTAGTTGAAATGTGGTTAGAATCACATTCTCATACCAAAAGTGACAAAAATCCACACGTCCAACAAATCAGAGTAATGGGCACTATATCAATCTGAAACTAGAACTTAATCATCATATACCATAATTATTGTCAGATCAAATAAGGTCAATCTGCCAGGCATAAATTCTGGTTAATGATCCATTTAAAAAAGAAAATGACACATACTCATCATTGTATACTGGCATACCTTCATTATTGTCAGGTCATCTGGTTGACCCTCATTTGCCTTGTTTGACACTAGGCCAAGAGCTGCCCTCATAGATATCTTCATTGCTGCTTCAATTTCTTTTGAGGCTTCAGCTGCAGTAGAGTTGGCAGCAGCAACAACAGTGGCAACTGTTCCCAGCTTTGCAGAACCATTGCCACTTAATGAATTGACAGCCTCTTTATGAGCCCGCAACACTAATTGGCTTGCCCTGAATAGGAAGAAACACAACTAGAACTGAGGAACAATGGTCGCTTACTATGTACTTACTACAAAACAAATCTGATCGTTAAATGCTATGAAGCACGGATTCACCCCCAATGGCCACGAATCCATGTCCGACACGAATCGGACATGGATTCGTGCCCGACACGTGCACGACACGTGTCGGACACGGTCAATCCGTGTCCGACACAGGTCAATGGTCAAGAGAGGGGGGGACACGGTCAAATAGGGTATGGACACGGTTAGGATACGGCTGTGATGCAAAGAAAAAAACGGATGAAAAAAATTAAACCCGAAACCCAAACCCAATCCCCCAAAACAAAACCCTATCTCACTTACCTGAAGCCGACGCCGCCACAAATCTGAGCTCTCTTTGCTCCCTCGTCGCTCGACCTCGACCCAAACCCAATCCCCCAAAACTAAACCCTAATCTCCTCGACCTCGAAGCTCGACGAACTGACGAAGATCTCCTCGTCCTTGACCTCGACGCTCGACGAACTGACGAAGATCTCCTCATCCTCGACATCGACGCTCGATGAACTGACGAAGATCTCCTCGTCCTCGACCTCGACGCTCGACGAAAGTCCCTCTCTCTCATTCTTTCTCTCTTCTCTTCGTCTCTCTCCCTCTCTGTTGATCTCTCCCGAGTCTCTCTCTCTCTCAGTCTCTCTTATTCTCTTTCTTAATCTCTTTCTCAGTCTCTCTCTCTCTCAATCTCTCTCTCTCTCTCAATCGTTCTCTTCATCTCTCTTATTCTCTTTTTCTATCTCTCAATCTCTCCGTCCCTCTCAGTCTCTCTTATCTTAGTTTTTTTTTTGAGAAAACTAACTTTTTTTGTTTATGCAGCTTCGTGATATTGTTGAGCAAGTCACAGATCTACAATCCTATTCTTTATTTGGTAATTTATTTTTTTCAATTTTAGTTTTAATTTTAGTTATAATTTCCTAACATATGAATATTTTTTTAATTTCAATTTCAGTTTTAATTTCCTAACATATGAATATTTTTTTGAGAAAAAATTATTATACAAATGAATTATTTGTTAGTCAATAATTTTGTTAGTCAATAAATTATTACACAAATGAATTATTACACAAATGAATTATTTGTTAGTCAATAATTTTGTTAGTCAATGAATTATTACACAAATGAATATACATATTTAATGAATGAATTACAGATATTTATTTTCGCAATTGTGTTGGAAATTTTGGCAGTGGATGTGTAGTTATTGCAATGAAGTATTTACATCCTCCTACTCAAGGGTCAAAGCCCATCTAATGCGGATTAGTGGGCAATGAATTAAAATGTGCAAATGTGTCAAGCCGCACAATTTGAGAGACATGCAAACTGATGCGGATCAAGCAGAAGCAAGGGTGAGGGCTTCTATGCCTAGGACAGTGACGCTGCCAGGTTCTTCAGCGTCAAGTGCAGTAGCAGGAAGTCAAAGCATGCCTTATCTTCTAAGTGAGCCAAAAAGGAGGAGGGGAGTCACCACCATTGAACAGGCCTTCAATACAGGGGCAAGAGAAGAATTGGATTCAATGATTGCAAGGATGTTCTATACCGGTGGGCTGTCATTTAATTTGGCAAGAAATCCTTATTTCTCCAAGATGATCACATATGCCGCAAGCAATTCAATTGCCGGTTACAAGCCTCCGGGTTATAATTCTTTGAGGACCACTCTTTTGCAATGTGAGAAGGCTCACGTAGAGAGGTTGTTAGAACCCATCAGGGGTACATAGAAGCAGAATGGGGTCTCTATTTGTAGTGATGGCTGGGCAGATGCACAGAGGAGGTCACTGATAAATTTTATTACGGTCTCAGACAACAAGCCAATGTTCTTGCATTGTGTGAATGCCGAGGGAGAGCAGAAGAATAAATATTTCATTACAGAGAACCTTGAAGCTTGCATTAGATAGGTGGGGCCTCAAAATGTAATCCAAATCATTACTGATAATGCTTCGGCATGCAAGGCCGCAGGGGCAGTTGTGGAGGGCAAATTTCCACATATCTTCTGGACTCCATGTGTTGTTCACACCCTCAATCTTGCCCTTAAGAATATTTGTGCTGCGAAGAATACAGAGGCTAATGCAATTGCTTATGCAGAGTGCAACTGGATTACAGAGGTATATGATGATGCTTTGATGATTAAGAACTTCATCATGAATCACTCAATGAGGCTGACTATGTTCAATGAGCATTCGAAGATGAAGCTTCTTTCAATTGCTGATACTCGATTTGCTTCATGGATCATCATGCTAAAGAGGTTCACTGTGATCAAGAGAAGCCTCCAAGATATGGTTCTTAGCGACCATTGGAGCTCGTACAGAGATGATGATGTGGGAAAAGCACAGTTTGTTAAGGAGAAACTAAATGATGCCAATTTAATTTTAGAGCAAAATTGCATATATAATCTAAAATATGAATAATATTAAAAAAGGAGGGGAAAATTTTTTGGGAGCACCCCTTTAATAGCATCACTTGCAGCCCTCTGACATGTAATTAGCAGATGGGCTTACTGCAAGAAGAGTTTCACCAGCTAATTAATGATTTCAAGGGTTAGTAGTGCTTGGACTACCATAGCCATGGGGATTTTTATGCATTTTGCAGTAATTTAATAACAGAATTCAGAAACACATCGTTTAACTTAAAGACTTGTTACCGTGGAGTGTGGTTTAATTTGAGAATTGTTAAATGAAAGTATATCAGGACTAACTTAGTAGAGAATCATCATCTAAGCATTGAGAACAATTAATCAACCAACAAACCCTGGCTAACCTAACCTAGAATTATCAATATGAATCCTACAGCCTTAACACAAGTACAAGACTGAATCATCATCCTGTACAACTTCTGAAATCTCCACAATGTTGCAACCAAAGGCACTTTGATATATCACTTTTTTTTGTTGGATAACCCAGCCCAGAATTGATCCCAAGACAGCGGTGGGTTGATATATCACAATTTAACTGCGTAGAAGGACAACCACTTGTTTTTTAGATCCTTCTTGCACATGGCTAATACATTTGTAAGCATGAGACATATATGGACATGTGTTTCATGTCCTGGTGTATGGGATATCAATATTTAGATGGCGAACATAGTACAGGTTTAAGGTATCAAAGATAACTTCTTAGCATTCTTCAACCATGAAGATTCATAAACGAAAAAAGGTCTACTAATTTTATGCATAAGCGAAGCATATACCACTTTCTAGAACTATGCCCAAATATTCAAGACCTTTTATTTGGACCACTAAGTTATAAGTAACTGAAAACATATACTCTTACAGCTTTAAAGGTTGCAGATTCCATAAATGAATTTAGAATCACCATACAGATGAAGTACCAACTCAAATGTAACTAATGCTGGATTAATTTTACTTCACACCATTGCTAACTAAGTATGACTAGACACCACCGTATGAGCTTCTTGAGGACTGATGAGTGTTGACATGTTTGAGTTGTACTAAAACATTTTTGGTTTATAATAAAAACAACAAGAAATAGAATTTGATAAAAAAGATATGTATCTGAATTATCCAAATGAACTACATAATACTTGGCATATGGCTAGCTATTCACAGATCTTTCATGAATATGTTTCTTAATAACCAGCTGATAAAGTAATAAAGGGTAACAGGCAGCTGAATTTAAACAATGCACGTCCTATGGTATAGCAAAAAGTCATGTTCCATAAGCTTACTGCAAAGTAGATACCCAAGCTCTTGCAGCACCAGGAGTCTCCGCACAGAGGAAGTAATCTTTTTTCTGTGGAGTCCCGATATCTAGGGATAAAGTTAAGAAATGAAAGATCAGATAAGATACCTGAAAGCTGAAAGAGTTGATAACCAGGCAGGTCGAAAGGTTTAAGTAAAAATTTGGCAGTTAATATTAGATGTTGTCACACATTTACAAGGATACAAAAGCAGCAGCTGTCATATTTAGGCAGTCCACTGCAAGACAGAAATAAAATTATAAATATAAATAACAAATAATTCTGCAAGCGCCTCAGCCCACGAGTAAATATCTTTTGAAGCATGATTATATTGATGGAAATCTTACTGGAAGTTCACTGGAGACAGAGTAATCGTGCTGGTCGCATCAAATATAATTGTTCCTTTCACAGCCGTGTCATTTCGCCGAAACCTAAGCCAAGGGGGGAAAACCATGTCTAATAATACTAAATAAGGAACTTGAACAACATGTTATCTAAATCTAAGACGCATACTTGTATTCCATTTTTCCAGTGGTTGGGTCTAGGATCACCCATCGCTCATTCCACTTCCTCAACTGTATAATCGAAGGTCAGAAAGAAAAGAAAACTTGAGAAATTCAACATCTAGTGATAAGTTTTAGAAAAAAATGATTCACTTGGAATTAGCACTTCCTCATCATAGTGAAATTATAACATCGTACCCATAATGATGATGATGATGATAAATTCAAGCACTATCTCAATGAACTCATTACCATGATGATGATGATGATGATGAATCAAACATTGAACTAAGGATGCAGAGCCCTTTAGTAGGTTCTTAGATAAACACGCATCCTTAAGGATTCACTGCAACGTCTATAATTCCATTAAATAAGTTCAATTCACTTTATAGTCAAGATCTCAAACGTATTGACCCACGATAATTCTTCAACTCACAATAAATCAAGCCAAAATGATAATTTTTTTAAGAATTTTTTATTCAACAGTTACTAAATCTAAACAATCAAAGCCCTAAAAATCTCACCGTCTCGGATCGTTTAAGAAGCGGGCCTTGCAGCAGATTCCTACCCGAACCCGAAGACAGCTGCCGCTTGATCTTCTCCAAGCTGCTCTCAGTTTCCCCCGCTCTCTGAAATCCCACAACAAGGTCCACTCAATTGGCAACGCAATCAAATCAATTTGCGCAAGAAAAAAAAAACCTAGCTAATACAAAATTAAGCAGTCATGTGATCGTGAGGGGAAGAGAACTGACCGGAGAATTTCCATTAGAGGCCATGATCGAGGATCGAGAAGAAGATGGAGGTAATAATTAGGGTTTTTGGTGGACTTGTTGTCATAAGACAAGGGGGTTAGCTCGAGGCCGTCAGGTTTGGTACTAGTGGGACTTCCTGGTGGGGGTGGCGATCGCAAGAAAACGTATTGGGTAAATATCTGCGAAGCCCTGCATTCTCACGCACTTGTTTTTAGAACCTTGTTCCGTAAGAAATTTGTTAGAATAATTTTTCAAAACAAACCCATTTAGTTTTTTATTTTTCAAAATCGACCGGTTTTTTTTTTATCAAAACCGACCCGATTTTGTGATTAGCAGGTTAATCACTATCCTAAATAGTCGGGGTTACCAACCCCGACTATTTAGGATAATGTTAAACCCTAATTAAAGGCCTTAAACCCTAAAAATTAATGTCCTAAATAATCGGGGTTGGCAACCCCGACTATTTAGGATAGTGATTAGCCTGCTAATCACAAAATCGGGTCGGTGTTGATAAATAAAAAAAAATCGGTCGATTTTGAAAAATAAAAATCTAAATGAGACTATTTTGAAAAATTGTTCAATTTGTTAAGGGCACTTCTGCGAAATTGCTGGGTGGAGCCCAGTAAGAAAGTCTTGCTGTTCTGGGGTTTGGGCCAAAAGCGTACACAGGTAATCCTCATTCTAGGCCCAATAGAATTCATATAAGCTAGACGTGCCTTGTTTATAGGCGTCATTGCATGTTCGTCCTTTACATCATCTTTAATTTCAACGTAATCCCTCAAGTCTTAGTATTTACTTATCAGTTCCTCAAATCTTTAATTTTCTTGCATATTCATCCCTTTTGTTGGGTGACGTTATTTATGAGAATGACCTTTTTGTTAACTCTAATGGAATTAGACGATTTTCTTGTTATACCACCACTCATAATTAACCCTAGCATCTAAAAACATTTCCAACCCATTTTATAATTAGTATGTACTCACAACTCGCTCCAACTAAAACCCAAACCCACCAATTTGTTCTTCTCCAATAGTCAGGAGATTCCCCTCTAAATTACAACTTCTTCGACTGTTTCGATTTCTGGAAGCAAGATCAAGAACGCCAAGGTGGTAATTTTTTTAAAATTTTTATTCCATAAGAATTCGGAGCTAGGTCCCTTTCCTTCTAGCGATAAATTGCACGTGAACTGTAACTAGTACAACCCTTAATCGTGGGTTATATGAGTAATTTCTTCGAAATTATCATTTAATTTTAGTAATTTTATTAATTTGAACTTGTAAATTTAATCAAAATTTTATGCTAATGCATATGCAAATTACTTGTGTAACAAGTTCTCTGAGAGACTTTGGAACAGAGAAATCTAATAATAAAACTATGCTGTTGGTTAAAGGGCGCTCTGTTGAATTCCAGGTTGTTTTTTATGCTCAAAATGAAGGCGATTAGGGTTTTTCTATTCTCCTCAGGAATTGATAGCATTGTTATAGTTTACCGTGTATACTTCTTTTTGGGTTTACATTACCCCTAAACTTTGGGTTTCTTCATATACCCCCCTGAGATTTATTTATCTCACATAATCCCCCTAAACTTCAAACTTTTATCGACCTTTTCTCACCGGAGGCCCTACTTGTAGTTTGCACATAATTAAAATGTCCTTGAGATAAAAATATCTCAAAATTTGTCATTTAAAGGTTACATACCCCTTCCCTAAATTTTGGGGTTTTCCTCTCTGAAGGAAATTGTATTTCTTTGCAAATTTGATGTAGTTGGATCCAATGAGAAAGTTCAAAGTTCATGGCGGTTTTGTGAGACTCCTCAAAGTTCAAGAAGGGTTATGTGAGATAAACAGAGTTCAGGTTGGTTATATGGGAAAAAGAACACCAAAAGTTCTAGGGTTTTGTGGAATTAACCCCTTTTCCCTCCGCATTGGCACTGAATGATGAGACTGTGAAATAACGTTGTCATAATTCTCATTTCGATCGTCAAGCTGATGAAATTACCCACTTTGTTGCTATTCTTGTGGTACTTTTGATTAAGAACAATGGATCCAAGGCTATATGACACTATCTTTGTTGTTTGTCCTATGAAAATCATTTTAGCTTTCCTTGTACTAGTTGAGAATTGTTACTAGGCTGTACAATGTTGGGGATGTTTAAATCCTTTCTTTTGTTGGAAGCAGACTTAACTGCTCATGTTCTGCTTAGATATTAACAACGTCCTTCCGAGAGTTTTCTTCTTGTAGAAATTTCAGCTTTCAATCTAGATCGTGAAATTTTAGAATGTTCAATTACAGTGAGCGTTTATATTGACATTCTCATGCAAGAGTTGATTCTTTATGGTCTTTCTTTGGTCAGCTGAATCCACGAACAACAAACCTGAAGAAAAGTCATTCCCTCATGTATTAGGTTTGTGACTTGCATCCAGTTAAACATCTGGTTGGCCTGATAAGGGTGTTAGTGATTTCTTCTCCTAGCTTCTGAGTTCCAAAATGACTTATTGCTTTTCTTTTCTTATTTCTTCTTTAATTAAGCATGGTGATAGTTAACTGATAGCTGATCACAATTAAACTAAGAACTCTCACACTAATAAGGATGCATTAATTGTGATTACATGCTTTTAGAAGAGCTCTCGTTCTTGGAATAAACAAACAACAGCACTTTTCTTTGTCCCTTGAACACAGAACAGGATTGCAATCTGACTCACTTGCCTAAAGCAACCCACGATTCATAGAGCACAACCACATTACCTGTTTTCATTACCTGCGGTTCTTTTTCTTAGTTAACATCTTCTCAGCATAACTAAGAGATTGCCAACTACCAACTGTCAACTGCCAAATCTCAGTACCATTACTTGAGATAAAGCCCATGATTGGCTGCAGAGGAAGCACAGTCCATTGGCTGGAATCCAATCCTTTCCTTCTCTAAATCATACAAAACCTCCACATTTTGCTGCTGAAAACTCCCAAATACCCCAGTTGGCCCATAGTCACCATCCTCCATGCTCTGAAACAGTAAGCATTTAGCTACCATTGACTCCTTTGGAGCCCCCACAACATAGAAGGAGTTTTCTTTGGGCAATACAAGCTCCACATTGCCCAAAAAGTTGAAGGTTATGAGAGGTAAATCATCAGACTGTGAGTTATTAGCAACTGGGACTTTGTAACAAAGATCGAATCCAGTCCTGTCCTCGTCTTCACTAGCCCTTGTGTATGTTATCTTTGATTTCAGCTCTGAGAGCAGCTGTGAGTATAATGGCTCTGGAAGGTGAGTGTAAGTTGTTCCAGAATCAATCAGCAATCCTCCATTTCCTCCTGTATCAAAAACGCGCAAGCTTGATGGTACATCAAGTGGACTGTCATTCCCAACAATTATCCCTTCTAGACCAATGTAGTAGTAGCTGGGGTACACAGGATTCTTTAGCATTTGTGTGAACTGAAAGTTTTGACTGGAAGAGACTGCATCGTCACCGATAACCAAAGGGCTTGATATGTTTGGATTATTAGCATACTTGAAACCTAGGAAGCAATGAGAGAAGCCCTTTTGGAGGTATCCAAGTTGTGAAGGGATGGAAAGTGCACCCTTGCCAAAACCTGCAATTCCGATGGGCTCTCTGAAGGATGACCCGACACATCCGAAGCAGAAGCTGGGGATATCTCTCGTCAGACCTATATCAAAAAGTTATTAGCGATGAATTTTCTTTTTTGAGTAATTTAATCCACCATCATTTTTAACATCACATACATGCGAAAACTAAGGATCCTAAACATGCGCCACCAAGGATAATGCAAGTTTGCCTATACTTCCTGGTGCAAGTTGCTTAGTTCCAACAATGTGACGTCTGAACAGAATACTAGAGCTTCTACCTTTCCTTCTGTGCCAAATGTATCCTAGATAGACAATACTACAAGCCCCTATCCATAGAGATTGCTCTTAGGACATTCTTCGAAGTCTAATTCTTGACTTCACATGTAGAATTTGTGTAGGAAACATACACACACTGACAGAAGGCCCCCCCTATTAAGTTCCCTTGTGGGGCTACTTCCATCAGTGACTGTGTAGCCTTCCTACATGGATACCATCAGTGTAGGAAAACTGGAAGTCAATATTAATATTAACATTTTAAAAGTGAATGCATGTATTAAGTTATTAATAATTGGATTCATAGCTGATGGAATATATGATAACCTGGGCCATGACTACCGTGAACCCTGAGAATGTCTCTAGTTAGGCTTCCGACAATCAATCCTCCTGCATCATAGTTATAGGAGAAATAAGGGCAAGGCCTTGGGCAAGTTCCCCTCAAGAGGGATCTCAAAGGGCAGCCTGCAGTTGCACAAGGATCATAAGGATTGTCTGAGCTGTGAATATCAGCACATAATGGGCTAGTGCAAAGATCTCGAAAGATTGAAGAAGAGCGGGAAGGAGAAAATGTGAAAGCTAACTCGTAGGTTTTGTACTCGTCACACTCAATGCAATCAAAGGGTATACTGCCACATGGGACCCAAGTGAGATCACTTCCTGTGTCCATGTAGGCTTGTACAATTTGTGGAGGTGAGCCCAAGTTTAATGAGATGAGGTATCCATCTCTGAATCCTCTCAGTGGTTCTATCACGTATTCTAAACTTTCCTGAATTTTCGTATTCGTCGAGGACTTTGAGATAGCTAGTCTAGAATGGGTCATAGGGAGAACTAGAGAGGTTGAGTTTGTCTTAGGTTGGGCTTGACATTGGGGGAAGTGATTAGAGGAAGAAAGGAAGAGGAGAACAGTGATTATGAGAGTCGAGTTTGACATCTTGAAGGTTGAGTTCTGATGAAGAGTACATATGAAGTTTATATAGCTGTGCAAGGCACAGTATGAGTTAGATGCAGCCAAACTAAGATAGTTCTCATTTATTGTCATTATAAAATAATCACTAATCTCAGTCAGCCTATGATACCCCGACACAACAATTTTGGCACCGTACCTGTGTCGGGTGCGGTTTGGGTACGTTTCCGCACCCAAACGGAGGGGACAGGAGAGTTTTGGAGCAGAGGAAAATAGGTTTAGATGCAAAAAAGAAGAAGACTCTCTCTCTTATTTACTTAGTTTTAAATTTGTTAGTGGAACATGACATCACCATTCACATGGGTGCTTGACTATTTGCTTTTGTCTTTTCTTTAAAATTAATGACAATGCTAAGAATGGGAGACATGTGTTCTCATGTTTAAATAGATAAGTGTATATGTATGTATGTATATACGTACTTATTTATTTATTTATTCTTTTTTGATGCTTATGTGGAATATAAAGTCAAAGTTTCAAATGAGTTTACTTTATAATTTTAAGGAATGGGCTTATTTTATTGAGAATTTGAATATATATATAAATATATATATATATATTTACGAAGATATATATATATAAGCCGTGTCCCCGTACCCTACTTTTTACAAATTTGCCGTGTCCCGTACCCGTAACCGTGTCCATACCCGTACCCGTGCAACCTAGTAGTCAGCTAATCATGTCATCCTGTATTGAATAAGAATTTCCGTGAGGATCTATTGTAGTAAGTCATGGGACCACCTATATTGTAATGAAGTGTTCTTTTGGCTTCTATGGCTTAATTTATTCTATCATGCTAATGTACAAAGCAATGCCACATAAGCTGTTACACAGGTATGGGTCTATTTAGTGGCGCTCGAAAGCAAATTAAGTACCGAAACAACTTAAAGAAAGGAATTGGAGGCCGATTAAAGTGCGTGTGGAAGCAAGTGTTAAGATGACGGGGAGAATTTAAGGTCATTGGAGCTCACGTTTGTACCTTTCAGTTCATGAACTATTTCAGGTATACGCATGCTTAACATTTCCTTGTTTTAATAGTCTGTTTGTCTCTTGGCGGAGCCAACTAGCAACCTGAAACTCAAAGTACAGCTAAACTAAACCACACTTGTCCTGGTCTCACGTAAGGGCCCATGACTTGAGGGTATAGAAATCAGGCATGAACTGATTCCATTCGGGCACATATGTTGCTTTCCGGAGGTGGACGCATGGGTTGCAATTTGAGAAGAATTGATTAATTAGTGAAGAAGCCACTCTGTTCAATGATTAGTGCTTATGTCGTAGAACTCCATAGTTAAGAGTTTCTGCATCTTCATGGGTAATGAAATTACGGTAAACGGATGATCATCAAATGTTGGTTTAAGCAGTGGAGATAATCCAAGGAGTCTACAGTGAACAGCTAGGCTTTGAATGGGAGTCTCACCAGTATGTCTTTGTGCCTATGCTTTTACCGCGCTGAGTTTCGCTAGAATGTTCAGGTCGGCCTTTTCCCAGTGTTTATCGAAGTAAAGTTTAAAACAACAAAAGTGGTGTGTTTGCCTGTCCCACAACATTTGAATCAATGTGATATTTAACAACACAAGGAACCTCAAATCCCAGATATTGGCAGCAAATGCATTATTTGTTCAGCGAAGCTTTTAGTTGGTATGAAAGGCTTAAGATTCGTTAGGGATTAGAGTAGTGAAGTGCAATTCTATAAACTTATATGCTCATAACTGTTGCGCAATTATTCTCGACCTTATCACATATTTACCATATTTTGAACTTTTCATCATCGTTGAATTATCCCGGAAAAGTGAAATTCAGTGCAAGTATGCGATCAGATCTCCTTATGGTTCCTTGCCATGAGAAAGTTAAATGTCCATTGCAATTAAGACTGCATCACTTCAGATTCAGTAGGAAGATGATCTAGCTCTTAGAATGCAAATATACATGTCTGACCGTCCAAAGGTAGTTGCATTTCTTATGAAGGACTTCATCCAACAAGACAAGAAGGGATTGCTCACATCAAACAATTAACGCGAAGACAGAAAATGAATTTTTCGTGGGAAATGAAAGTCTCAGTGATAAAACATCCTTGCCCAAGCCTAAGGGCTTAAGGTCAAACAACAACGAAGATTTATCCTAAACTTCTACAGTCGGCGACATTAATCTTTTCTTACATTCAGCTTTTTGGACTTCTGAGCTATCTCCTCAATTACCTCTTCCAAACCCCCGACATAATTTTACGCAGACATCACTAGCGTTCTCTCACAACAGTCGCTGAAAAGTAGAATGAAATTCAACTCCAAGCTTCTTTTATTTTTGTCAATGGCTGGGCATGGATATGCATGATGCAATGTATATCAATCAGATAAAATTTGAACCCAGATATCATAGTAGAGATCCGGTCATATAACTGAGCATCTGTTTCAGTGTGCACTCGACGCTTGTATTAATGTAATTGTATGGTTATGCACATATATGATTTAACACTAACATAGTGATGTGCATAAATGTAATAAAGTCGAACCTTTAATAACATGACATGCTGATACTAAAATTAAATTCACACAGTTTGATTTTCGTTTTCTTTTTTTGTATGGAAAAACTTGAATCTACCAGTTTATATCAAGGTAGTAAGGTTAATTATCTATCTATATCTTGTCATGGCTTATCATTGTTTTTTTTTTCATTCTGCATTTATTTTTCCTTTTTTTTTTGTAACGTGCCGCTTTAAGCATGGTAACATGGCAGGGGATAGCTTATATATTAGGACCAATTTTGAAAAATAGACCATTTTAAATATTTCTTTTTAATTTTCGATCCAGTCCTAACTTAATTAGCATTTTCGACCTAGTTTTATGAAACTAGGTCGAAATTAATGAATAAAACTCCACGGGATTGGCAATCCCGTGAAGTTTAAACATAGAAAACTTCACGGGATTGGCAATCCCGTGAAGTTTTAATTAGCAATTTCAACATAGTTTAATGAAACTAGGTCGAAAATGCTAATTAAGTTTGGACTGGCTCTAAAATTGTAAATAAATATTTAAAGGGTCAATTTTAAATATTTGTCCTATGGGCAGTTGTGTCCTCTATGGACCTGTTTGGTTGGGTTTGTTTTGCTTGAAAGCTATACTGTAGCTGTCAGCTACAACAGTTTCGAAGTTTTTACTGTGTTTGTTTGGGTAAATAAGAGACTGATGTGGCAACCAAAAGTCTTAATTGGTAGCCTCTAGCTAATTACCAGCAAAATGCACCGTTTTTGGTGTAGTCTTACAACGTAATGATCTTTAGATGCTAATCAATTATGAAACTGAAAACTTTGGGACCCCCCTTGATGAAATTCTTGGCTCTGCCACTGTATAGAGGGGTTGTTTGGATCTTTTTTGGTAAACCACGTGATAGCTACGGTAATACAATTCATATTACCACTTAAAATATAGTATTTGCAATAAAATTCTTCTTGCTTTCATTTCTTGAAACTGTTACATTACAACTTCCTCGTCAATGTTATAAGTTCTCTCTTTTAATAAAAGGCAGATGAGGCTAGAGAAGGCTGGACGAGGGCGGATGAGGTTGGTGGAGGCCGTATGAGGGTAGAGGAGGACAGACAAGGGATCAGGATGAGAGCGGGGGAGAGAACAAACGAGGATGAAGGCAGAGGAGGCGAGATGAGGCCAAAGGAGGCCAGAGATGGATGGAGAAGACACGATTGTGCACGGTCGCAGCAAGGAGGACAATTTAATGAAAAAAAAGTCTAGCCAAATAGATCACTGGAGAAAAGAAAAAATGGTTCTCTTTTGTTGGAGGGTTTTTCATTTTAAACTCTAGAGTTTAAAAATTCCTTCATAGCACTCCGTATTAACTTTTTAAGGATCCAAGGGGAGGTCAGGGCCCTCATCCAAGGGGAGGTCAGGGCCCTCCTAGCCCTATGTGGCTCCGTCCCTGCCTAAATATAGTAATATTCCTAAGGTTTTCATGTTTGGCTGAGGTGTCCTCAATGGACACAGCTAATATAATATATATGAAGGTAGGGTTGGGGTGGGGGTGGGGGGGGGGGGGGGAGTGAAAGGCTCATTGAAGCAAAGGATATTGAAGAAATAGGCGAGACAGTATATAATGGCATCCAATGGCAGACAAGATAACCGTCAAAGAAGGCCATGTTTCAGGATTCCTGGAAGCAATGGAAGAAGAAACTCTGCTACTTTATGGCTTGTAGTTCTATAATAACAGAAGAACAATTGTCTTTAGGACAGAGTTAATTGCTTCGGAGGTAATGAGGATTAAGCAATAATTGATCTGAGAGTACTTAAATCATATGTTGTCTTCGTCTGTTTGAGTCCATCAGATTGATTCAGCCAGTATCATACAAGTGAGAAGCTTTCAGGAAGTGGCAAGAAGTCAGAATCCTCTGCAGGAATTTAGTAGCTCTTTTCTTTTTTTGATTATTTTTTTCCTTCTGCTCTGAAGGGTTGAATATTTATGTCTCAAATAGTGGAGAACTTGGTGTTTGTTCCATTTTCTGACAGACAAGAAAACCATGACTACAAGCTTGCGATGCTTTATAAGGTGTCACTAAGAACTGCGATGCAAATAGTAAATGATCAATCCAAATGCTCTGTTTTCTGTTAATTATTTTGATGTTTCATAACATTTAATGCTCTGTTTTTTGTTAATTATTTTGATGATTCATAACATTTAGCCAAGCGTTTGCCAGTTTCATGCGATGTGCGTACCAACTCTTGATGCCGTCAACATTTTGTACCATTATTTTGTGGCTTGCCCAGCTTAAACTCTGCCATCGCGAGAGGCATCGTTTAAACTCTGCCATCGTGAGAGGCATCATTTAGAATCACAAACCATATACTTCAATCCTTTCCTCAAAGATTAGCCATCAAAATCTCCAAAAAAAATAAATGTTTCAACATGATATCCTCAGATTTTTAACCCAATGCTCGATACTGCCTACAGTTGGAAAGAAGCCCTGACATAATATTAACAATATTCACATAAAGTACCAGTGTGACACCAAGGACCAAAATTTTGTTGAGGGCTTTCTCTTGGTCATTGGCTGCATTTGATTTCCTTCTCACTCTAAAAATATGTTCACTCCTCTATACAGAAGACGATAAAAGGATTTTCTTATAATACATGGGGTGCTACTTCTCATTATTCACTGCCTTTTAGCTAATTGTTTCCTGAGCCCCTTTAGTATCTTTGTGAACCACATCATGTTCATGATTGCCAATGCTATAGGCACCACAAATGCCAATAGGTAACCAAACGTGTGCATCTGCTCGATCTGAAAGTGATGAAATTTTTTAAAAATAAAATAGCAAAATACATGAAGGCGGTATTATTTTGAAAAGAGTTACAACCATGGTTGGTACCTGATCATAGTGCACATAGATGTGGTAAAACAAGTACATAAATAAAAGAATTCTGGCCACCTGAGTTAAAAAAAAAGTGTCAGAACAATGATATGACCCATAGCTGCTTATAACTTACAAGGCACATAAATAAGGTCCAACTGTTTCTATAAAAATACAACGACAACAAAGCCTTCATCCCAAAAATTTTAGGTCAGCTATATGAATCATATCCTTCCATTCGATTCTCCTAAGGGTCATCTCTTCTGTTATGTTACCAATTACCATATTCTTCTTATTTGCTTCCAACCAAGTTCTCTTAGGCCTATGCACTCATTTGTTATAGGGTTCATTGTGGAATGACCCCCAATACTATCGCCAAATTGAACATTTGAGCTTACTACCCATGCAGTTCTATTGTTGCAGATAGACCCCCTCAGCAGATATTTTTACCCTCTTCTGGAGGTCTATCTGCAACAATAGATGTTCACTCAGGGTGTCTATCTGCAACAATGGAATTCTTTAATGGGTTTATCTACAACAATATAACTACAAGGGCAGTAAGTTCAATTTAAAAATAGTATAGTGGGTCTATCCACAATTAACCCTTTCTTAATCTATCACTTAGGCCTATCTCTAACACCATTAATTCTTGCCATATCATTTTTGTCAGCTGTCAAACTTATCTAAAACAATACTTTTAGATTGCCAAGAATCAGGAGTTTGCTATTTGGTTATTGGTGGTGGGAATTGTATGACCTCGGAAAATAAGTGTTTACAACGCAAGGGCTAGAGGTGTTTCCTCGACTATTTCAATTGATATCATAGACTTTTCATCCTGAAGGCAATAGGAAATATATGTTAAGAGTGAAGATGCCTGGGCAGACCAAAGCGATATAGTAAGGTTTTCATGGTCCTCGCACAATATCATTGCTGAATGAGTGGTTCTTTCCATGAAATATATAATTTTTCTAAAATAAAATATCTACTTTCCTTCTAAAATTGAGAACTTCATCCTAATCCCTTATGCCCCCAACAGTTCCACATAATACCAAGCTGGTATAACGCGTTGTAAGAATATTCAAATTAAGAAATGACAAATCCATATCTGTACACTGATTTCAACTGCTGAACTTGTAATGTATTGCCTAATTTAGGTAAATTTTAGTCATGATGAAGTTGTTCAGTCGATCATATTTGCATTTCGCATAAAAGTCAAGGTATTCTAAAACATAAATTAAAATTAAATAAAGGAAAAGATCATTGTTCAAATATCCTTTGCCTTTGAGATAAACAAAGGCATGTTCTCATAGCATACCAGCCAAGCGAAGAACATGGCAACACCATTAATAAGATATGCTTTGGATCTTTTCATTCCTCCTGTGTCAAGAAACCTTCAATATAGACAAAGCAAGTGTCAACAAATTGAAGTGCAAAATGGTAAAGTTTCTGAATTATTTTTTTCTACTAAGTTCTCTAGATATACCATCGCAAATTAACCGCAGGAGTGGTTGCCTCAGATATCAGCACCATGTAAGTATATAACTGTCCTTCGCCAGTTATCATGGCATATGTTATAGCACAAAGAGAGAGCAAATGATGAAGAACCTGAAAGAAAAAACACCCATTTTTATGTTAAATCATCTTGTAACTTATGATAAGTGAACGAAATTCTAAGAAAGTACTTACATACTCCATCCCACCAAGTAAAGGATATAACCAAAAGATCATTGCAAGGTCAGAGATGAAATACCCGACTGAAACCTGTTAAAGTAAACCATTTACATTAGTATCGAGATCCAATGCCAAAAGATAAATATCTGGATGTTAATATGATGCAGTTGGTTTACCGACCCCCAATGTGAAATTAGAAAGATTTGAACTTCTTAGTGTGACATATCCTTCATAACGATCAGAAAATAGATCTGAAAAGAATACTAGGTATAGTGACATTATTGTGATAAAAACCGCATGGGCGCTGGACATACCCCTGCAAAAGAAAGTTCTAAATAAACGAATAGTGAAATCCAAAAAACTTACAAAATGGTACAGAAATACACCAAATTCCCTACCGATTATTCCACTCAATCCGTTGGATCTTCGTTAGAGAAGAATAACCCTTGAAGTAGAAAGAACTAATTAACTGAGTGATGTCATATGCCTGCACAACAACAGATGACTTACTGTGAGAATAAAAAAGCCTTGAAGCCCTTAAATGAAAAGTCAGTTTCTTGAAATTCCTTCATAACAAATAACTCCATTCAAAATTAGAGATAAGCCGAAATAAAGGTCTAACTTACAATTACTTAACTTTAAATCCTAGCTATTATATCCCAGGCTACAATCTGTAGGATGTTGGTACGTCAGGACATAACATAAATGTCCATCATTTATGACACTTAGACACTATTCACCTTAAAGCATGTATAAGATAAAGGTATGTTATTCGACGTTTTGACCAAAAAAGAAAACACACTGTTTTATTGACCATTTTACTAAATTGTTCTAAAATTTTGACATAATAATTTCCAACACCCAGGCGTTTCAGAGCATTTCTGTGCATACATGTCAAAGATCCAAAAAATAAGTATGCATTTTTTCTCTTTTCTAATAATTTGTGCCTGACTTTTCACTTAAAATTTTGCCTCACGGACAAATTGAAAATTATTTTAGCAAACCCTCGTCCTCTTTCCTTCACATCTAAAGTTTCCCATGGTTTAAGGCACTTGTAGTGATATGCTACGTGCTGTCCACTTGTAGAAGATTAAGCTAAATGAAAAACAAAGTTACATCTTTCTAAAAGATAAATTAGCTATCAGGGACTTCTTTTATAACTAGAGTAGCTCTTTTTTAAATCTCAACACCAACTCATCAAATCCATCAGAAGTTAGAAGTCCACAATTAAACTCAGCCCAAAGATTCTCACTGGCCCACAGTAATTGCCAGTTTGATGGGAAGAAGAGCCGATTGATGGTAATTCCAATTAAATTGTATACTCGACCAGAGAAGTTAGCTTAATTTCATGGAATCATCTAAAATAGCACCTATTTGTTGTTATACTTGCCAATGGTGTTATGGATACTCAATTTGATAAAAATCAAACATAAAAATCAAAGACATTCCCTAATGTTTCCAAGGCAACCTTCATCATATTCATTTTTATATTTTCTCGCTCAACATGCATATTTCTATATTCTAGAAAGCAGGAACTTTAAACTACTAGATTCACGCGTTAATACTGCAATATGAGGTGTACCATCTTGCACATGAAAATCCCACACAAAAACGAAGTGTATGGGACCAATGGATCCGCAAGCAAGTAGTCCTTAACAAGCAACTCTGCCTGGTATCTATAAGTCTTGATCGCCATAACTGAATCTCTGGAAGCCTGCATCATAAATTATGTCTGGAACCACACATCAAATCAGTAGAAACCCTAAAAGAACAGAACATAGCTATCTTAAATGAAACATCAAGCATATTCATACTAGATTGCCCGTACACATGTATAACTTGTAACAATTATCCCCACCCCCCACCCCCACCCCATTCTTTTCTTTCTTTGTTGTTCTTTTGTTGCAAAACTAGAGTCAAGCTTCTAAGTTTAATGAATTGGCATCAAACAAAGTGTAAGCAAGCAGCAAGAAACTCCAAATAAAGATTTGGTTGGAAGATTGTGGTTGAAAACGGAATATTCATCTTGCATTTCCACCATTGATGACTAATATGATTATATAACATCAATAAGTGTAATCTCATTTTCTCTTAAATTCCAAGTCTAGCCACCTGACATCAGCAAAAGGAGACGACAGTACATAGTTATATAATACTGATTCTACAACTAGATAACACAATTTTAGCTCGTTCATTCAACATCCAGACTACAATTTTAGCTCGTTCATTCAACATCCAGACTGCTGTCTTTATCTGCATATACTCGATCACAATTTAATCTAAGGATTGCATTAACAATATGCCAACTGAAAATTTTGGGACCATCTCTCTTGTTGTTGCATTGAGTGAATAAGGTATAAAAGTTACATTCACCATATAGAAATGCAAAGCGTATGCACTTCAAACATGCAGTACACATAGACAAATACCACATATATATAAGCATGTTAGTCATGTCATATACCATCAATCAACCCTATTTCAAGACATTCATGTTGAACTGCAAAATACAAGAGGTAGCAGCTACAATATAGCAAAACATCAAATTATCATTCATCAGTATCAATTGGGCTACCACAAAATACAATATTTAATTTAATCCACTATGGACAAATTTACCTAATCAATATTGCACAATTTCGAAATGAATATACCCTTCGATTAATTAAGAAAATTGCTCCATGGATAAACCAAAAAAACTGCTAAATCACCCAAATTAAAGATGTAGTCTATGAAACTAACAAATTAAAGAAAATAAGAGATACCCACGTCTCCAAATCCCAAAAATCATCATTAAAAATTAAAAGAAAAAAACAAAAATTGAAGCCACACCTTAAATCCCCGAACTCAGAACTGTAAAAGCTTGGAGAGAGCGAGATAGAGAGATTAAAAAACAGGCTACAGAAGAAAAGAACAAACCCCAAGTCAGAACTCAACAAAGTTCGTCACTAGAAGGACAAAAGATGGGGTTTTTTATCACCTGTTGCCAACCAAAAAGGGATTTTGAAGAAACTGCAGCGGACGCGATCCTTTCCATTAGCAAACGAATTGATTCTCAATAACACCCCAATTGAAACTCACTATGCACTGTTGCAATCAATCAAATAATAAAGACAGAAACTTTATTCTAGTTTATTAGAAGGGTTACCAGTTTATTATTCTAGAGTTCTCTGCTTCTATTTCCAGTGGTTTTTTGGAGGAGATTTAATTTCATGGGTTTTTTCTCGGTTAATAAGTTGTGATTATTATTTGGAGAATATGGACCGTTGTTTCGATGGGGTTGGGGTATTTGGACGTCTGGGATGAATCGGGTGATTGTGATGAGTTTGCCTTGGAGGAGACGGTGAGAAAGGAACATGTATCGGGAGAGGGATCTTTAGGGGCCCTAAACAAGAGGTAAAAAATGAACTTAATTCAAGATAAATGCCATTTGATTTTAGATTTATGAGTTTAATGTTTTTCTTTTTCTAGAGGCTTCTTTTGTGGAGAAAATGTGATACCTCTTCTGAAAAATGAACCTTTTCTAGCCATTATTAATGGATTATACTAACTAGGTTATAAATTAATTTTGCATTGCTACAAACAGATAGGTAAGCTCCTACGTTATGAATTAGTATCAACATTTATAGTCAATAACGACTCTGTATTTTTTTTATCTTACACTAAAAAACTAATTTAGACTATATAGTTTAACTAGTATATCTGGAAAAAAAAAATTAGTATCATATCATATCATATCATATCATACTCTCTTTAAAAGCACGAGTTTGAGAAAATTTTTTGGTAGACAAAAATACTCCTATAAAATTTGAACTATCCTATCACTAATCAAATTTGAATTTTTAATACTAATTTATCATTAGTCTAGGAAATTAATAAATTTTTAGTAGATATACATAGTATAAAGATAAGGAAACAAATTATGTTTAGATTATATTGGAATTAAGAAATTTAATTACATTCTCATCCTAATCTATACACTAATATTTACCCACAACTATCTTTACAAATTATTGAATACCTCAATTTCAGATAAATAATTCTCCCCCGCCACCTCTAAGAGTTGTCTCCTTTTATGGAATCGAAAGAGTTTTCTCCACTTCTTTGCAGCGGCTGTTTTTTCTCCTAGGGTTCGAATTTTTAGCTGTCACTCCTGCAATGAATGTATGCTTTCCTTTTCATTTTCTTTTTACTTATTCTTAGATCTTGAATTGTTTTGGGCGTTCTATTCTTGAAAGATTTGTGATGGGGTTTGTTGGTTTAGGATTTTCTTAGAGTTTATGTTTAGATATTCAATCTAAGATATGGGTTTATGATTTCTATCAAGCTTTTACTGAATTTTTTACTGATTGTGTATTGATTTGACATTTTTTTTATTATATGTCATTGTTTAAATTTGAAAGCGACTTTATGCGTTGAGTAGAGTTTTTATTAATTTGTGCTCAAAGCAATAAGAAAAAAAAACAAGAGTTTTGATGAGTAGATGATTAGTGTTCTTTTAGGGTTTTTGAATTACAGATGCTATTGATTTGTTGCAAAAGCTATCTTTGGTGCCCAAGACCAGGACTCATGATGCTTTTGAGGCCCGAATTAGTTAAATATGTGGTTAAGATTAATATGGTTTCTTATAAATTTATTTGTTTCTTAGGTTATATCCTTTCCTAAATAATAAAAGTGTGCAAGTCAAATTGAGATATTAATTAATGTTTTGCCTTTTAGTTGATTAAGCATGTTTTATTGAATGGTGAGAATAAGAAAAATGAAGCTATCCCGCCAATGGACCGGTCAGCAACACCCTTCTGTGTTATGCATCGCCTTACTTATGGAGGTAAAATATGATGTCTCTTCTCTATTGTATCTTGAAGTTTTTGTGATCATATTACAAATTATTTGCTGTAATTATTAGATGTCATCTTTAGCCAACAATAGTTAACTCACATAATTTTTGATTGTGTTAGTTATAATGTTTGGTATATGATGTTTGTGAAATTTGGGCGGGTTTTTAGGTTATGTTCCAGCAGGCGAGTATGAGGATTACCCTAAATTTGATGGACCAGAGATGCAACATCCTGTAAGTTCTATTATAAATCATAATTAACTTTTTTCGATGGTAGTATGCTATTTTGTACTTAGCAATAATGGTATTTGCTGGTATATTGTTTTGAACTATAAGTTTTATTTATTTATTGAATCGGAATTTTTGATTGAACAGTTTACCATATTTGATTCTAGCCTATTTCATCGACTCATTCCATGGAATTAGTGGAACTTTGTCCTAAAACGATAATATTTTGTCTAATGTAAAAATTAGTGAATCTAGAGCTGTAAGACTAAAATTAAAGGTTGGAAATATTTTTCTATAAATATTTGTAATGTTTTAGGTTATCATTAAGTAATAAGGTGTAGTGATGACACAATGCTTGGTGTTTGTTGTCTTTATGAAATGTAAATGAAAATGTTACTAATTTTGATGTTTGTCAGACCTTTACCTTTGAAGCCCACTAAAAGAGCAAAATTTTTATTGATGTGAAGATTAGTGAATTCAGGATTTTAGAGCTGAAATGAAAGACTAGCTAGGATTTAATATGAATTGGTTTGTGGAGAGGGGGTAGGGATATGTTTTTCTTCTACAATTGATGATTAGGGACAATTTTGTCAATACTAAGATTTTGGGATATTTTTGCAAATATGCATGGTTTAAGAGATATATATAAAAATAAGCCTTTCTTTTTTAATCTTAACACATACAAAAATTAAATTTTATTATGGTTTTCTTTACCGCGGGATGATAATATGACTACCTACTCTTCAATTGCACATTCTCGCTCGTCTTAGACTTTAGTATCATCATCACTTCTTTGAAATACTTATAGATGAAGGTTTTAGGTTGTTGAACGTTGTCTCTTCTATAACAACTATGACAGAATGAGCTACAAAGTTATGCATATTGATCTATGAGAACTTTTTGCCTATAACAAAAATCTTTAACTATAGTAATTAAGAATGGCAGGAATGTGTCATCTACATATTCATCCAACCAAAAGAAAATAACTTGGGTACTAAGAATATTAAAGTAAATAGTAGAGTTAGACTAATATCGCTCATGTTATGTCATTTCCCATTCTATTCAGAGATTATTATGATTGTTCCACTATCATGCCCTCTTTAAAACTATGAGTTCAGAAAAACTTTCCATGGTATATTACCCTTAACTCTTTTTAATATTATATTTTAATCATAATATATCCTAATTTTCCAATACAAACTTTAAATATCCTATTGCCCTTGACACTTTTTGGATGTCACATTGTAATCTAATATTAATTAATAATTATATCTTTATTAATAAAATTCTTGGTTTCGTTCCTATTGGCTGTTAGCTAATGTTGATAAGGAAATTCAAATGATCTCAGTAAGTTTCTTTGTCTAGCTTATTTGATTATAATCCAATTTGTTGTAGAATTAAAATTCTTACTTTATAAACAGTCTGAAAAACAAAAATGTGTAGCTATATATATCATGGACTGGGATAGAAATTTGAGACAACTGTAGTAATTTGGAACAGAGATCACTCCTCTCTATATTCTGAACTACAAGATAATTAAATTATATAGCTGCTGATATTTGTATTGGCTCTTTGCTTCCTCTTCACTTGAGAGAGATTATATCAGATTTCTTGTAGTGTGATTTGGAATTAGTGATTTGAACCATGAACTACATGTGTGTACTATATTGTTTATATTTTCTTTGCTTTTTGTGTGATTGATATTTGCTTATCAGGGGATTTGTCATAACACATTAAAATTACTAAATTACCAAGCTTATATTTGAAAATGAATTAGTAAAATATTATTTTATTTGTTTGATTCGTATTAGGATTATTCAAATTTGATGTTGTAATTTATGACTTATAGTTCAAACTACACACATTAGTCTGTCAATATCATAGATGTCCTGAACTCAACATATTTTGAAAGCAGAATAGACTCTCGAGTCCTGATGATCTTTATATTTAGAAAGAGGTAGAGATTTTCATAGTAGCATCTTTGTTATGATAGGATTTCATTCTCGGTATGTTCCTTCTCATTAATATCTCATAAGCTAATTTTTTTTCTTAAAAACTATATGCCTTTGTTCATCGGTCCCCTAAATGCCAAAATATGAATGATAGGATTTGATGCGATTTGTGAAGGACAAAGACAGTTCACAAAGTGTTTCAAATCTTATTACCATATTCTTTTGCTTATGTGATCCTATAAAACGTTTTGAGCATGGAAACATCGACTTAAGCCACTTATTATTTAGTACCAATGTATATGAAATACCTCCTTAAGTATAAATACATATGATACAATCATATCCACATCCAGCCTCATTTCCTCATATTAAATTCATTTATTTTTTACTTGCCTTTTTCAAGCCCTTTTTTTTCCTCTCAAGTTTTCCTACCGCTGCTTATATAGTTTATTTTTTCAATATATTTATGAAAGCTTGTATCTGCTTTATTTAAATTATATTGTTATTGATGAGTCTTAAATAACACAAAATTCCACATATTGTTATCGATGAGTCTTAACAATAACGTTCGACATATTCTAGTGAAATCTTTAAAGACGAAAGGTAATGACATTGCCAACAGTATTACAAGTAGCAAACTTAATGTAAAGTTAACTAAAAATTTAATGGACATATTGTAAGTAAATTCATATGTAAAATTTCTTTGCGAATTGAATGATCACCCATTTTTTAAAGACTTTAAGATACTAATAAATAGAGATGTTGTACTAGATTAATGTGTTTATAACTCAAAAATAGTAGATCACGTGGCCACAATCTGGGTTAAAAAAACAATGATAATATTTTATTTATTATTAAGTTGATAATCAATCTCACAAAAAAGTTTATTTTTTTATTTTAACTCTATTTTTATCAATTTAAATAATCATGATATTCAAATTACCTAGAAGAAAATGAAGGCTACTGCATGGCTGTCCTTAGGTTCGATATCAAACATGATAAGTTTGAAGTTACATCGATCGCTCTACCTCCACTTAGGAGAGATTATTGTATAACTATGCATGAGCTAAGAGGGCATGTTCGCGTTGCGCTTGTTACATATAAAAAACCTCAGGTGAAGATATGTTTGCTCAAGGATAATAAGAATTGGATTGAGATGTTGAGCGTGTGTATCGAAAATTACCGAGAGAGCTGCTTAGGTTCACCACAATTACCCAAAGTTATCAGTATTGCTTATGACAAGATTCTGTTCGAGTATCATAACTACATGAACTATTCAAACAGATTATGTAGTCATGACTTTGAGCATGATACTTGCACCCCAATCCTAAATGAAGTTGTTCCATGTCTTTTTTCGTACTCGAAAAGTCTTAACTCAACAAAAAAATTGATAAGAGGCATGATGTCTACTTTAGAAAACTTTTAATGGACCTCTATTTTTATATGAATTCAGGGATTTGTTGATTCTTTAGTACTGTGGTTTTATTAGTGCTGAGCATAGCCGCAGAAACTGTTAAAAATATCTAAAGTAAATTATGGATAAAAAGGATATTTTTAGATATGTTTTAGTGCTTATTTGTTGCTATTACTTACGAATGTTTTCTATGAAGATTCTATTCTGCTCGGTTTGTTCCTCGAGTATTGTCGGTGATTTTGCTGCTCCTTTTTTTTCCGTTTACATATATCGGGGAGTATTACATAATGATATGTTCTATGTATTCAAATTCTATGTTAGGAAAGAAAATTGTAGTGTCAAATAAATGAAAGAACAACCTTGTTTTTTTTTCTTAAAAACATTTTAGTTATTTGCCAATTACAGATTTAGTAGTCTAATTGTAATCTACATAGTTAGAACAATAATGCCAAAAAGTTAATGATCTAAATCCCGACCTTCCTAGAATTTATCAATGCCAAAATAAATATATATTTATATACTTATTCTGTGGATGCTTTTATATCATATAAATTTATATTAAAGTTAGCATTAATATTTAGTTTATGGTTTTCAATGAAGTCTATCAATGATTATGAATAAAATCCATATTCTCTTTTGTGCCATGTAGCCACTTCTAATCAATTGTCTAGGCTCATTGACTTTAATTATTTCTTTTGCTATTATAATGGTATTTTTTTCAAATATTTTCTACTTTTACAACATTATACTTCCTTTGGTGAAGCATCCTTTCATGTCGATTTAAATAACATGAATATTCAAAGTGGCCTCACGTTATTTTCGTGTAGCACATTCACATAAATATTAGTTTTTTCATGTAGCCCACTCAAACAAATATTAAAAAAAAAATAATCACAATATTAAATTTTAGAGACATAAGTGAGAAAAAATCGAAACCGAAGATCAAATTTTGGTAAGAAAATAAACTAAAAATGAATAATTATGATATTTAACCACGTGCAATGTACGTGCATAAAAACTAGTATATATAAAAATGCATCATAAAGTAAAATGCATTTTTAGCATCTACATACATTTTAGCATCTATTAATTAATATCGTTTGTATATGTTTTATTTCATTTGTTGCAAAATAAAGTGTATGTGCCTGACACACAAAACTTGTAATTTCCAAATGAACATATTTTATACCTTGATATTCTTCGACTTTTTTTTTACATATTATTGTTTTTCCCAAAAGAAATTTATAACTTTCATTCATACTCCTTTATAATCTAAAATATAAGGGATATGTAATTATATAGGCCCATATCCTATATTCATGAATCGTGGTATGGAACATTCTAGAAAACTAAAATGAAAGATCAAAAAAGAAAGACAAAATGTTTGAATTATATATATGGAATATTCTTGAAAATAAAAAAGATAGGGAAAAAAGAAAGATTCCTCTTATTAAATTACTTTTTTGCCCTTCTAAGTTTAGTACCAAATAAGAATATGTCCACCACTCATCCATTTTTTTACTACCCGTACGATTTTCTTTATATAGTAGTATTGATAATCGCTACTCATGAAGCCGGCTCTCTCTCGTAGCCGCCCTCTCTAGGGTTTTGAAAACCCTAGTTTTCAGTCGACTCTCTCTCCCTCTTGTAGCTACCCCTTTTCTTGGGTTTTGAAAACCCTAGATCTTAGTCCGTTCCTTTTCCTCTCTGGAAGCGCGTAACGCTTCTCTCCCCCTCCCTCTTGATGGATCTCTATCGGCACGACCGTCTATTTTCATTTTTTTTCTCTGGCCGTTTTCTACAATCTTTGTGAGACACGGCCCTTCCTGTCTCACTCTGATAGTTTTGCGGTGAATTATTTGGTGAGATCTGAGTCTCGACCCCAACCCTCAAGGCAGTCTTCGGGGTTTCCCACATCTCGGCCTTCGAGGTAGCTGTCTCTCGGCTCACACGAATAGTATCACCGTTTCATAATTAATTAACGGCATCGCCGTTTCATATTTATTTAGCGGCATCGCCGTTTCATATTTAATTAACGACATCATCGTTTCATATTCAATTAACGGTATCGCAATTTCAAGGCTGTCTTTCGGTCTCCAATTAACGGCATCACCGTTTAAGTCGTCTCTCAGACTCAAATTAACGACATCGCCATTTTAAGACCATCTATTGGTCTTATATTAACGACATCACCGTTTCAAGCAGCCTCTCGGCTCCAAATCAATTTGGAACATGGCGAGAATTGATGATGATGAGCTGGCCGAGCTTTATGCCAAATGCAGCTTAGACGACGAAGATGGCCCTGTTTTTTGTCAACTAAGGACCGGACAGATTCTTCTTCCCTTAACAGCTGTCTCTTGGGGAAGGTTTTTGGTAGGAAGATTGCTAATAGAGATGGTCTTAAGCGTGCCTTTAGGAATGTATGGATTGTAGATGCCCCCTTCCAGATGGAACATTACAGTGGAAGGAATACTTTCCTTTACAGATTCGGTTCTAATGCAGATAGGGAGAAAGCGCTTGATGGTGGGTCTGGGTGCTTTGAAAGGAACTTGCTCAATTTGATTGTTCTTCATGGGGTCGGTGCCCCAACTTCTCTGGATTTCTCTTTAACTTTATTTTGGGTAAACATCAAGAATGTACCACTAGCTGCGATGAACGAGAGGTGCGCCAGAGACTATAAATCGCTTATAGGAGAACTTAAAGGGATTGATTTGTGGGATAGCAAGATACGGCTGAGAATTCTCGTGGATATTACTAAGCCTCTAAAAAAAGGCATACGTGTTTGCTTTGAAGAGACCGGTGAGATTGAGAAGCTCTTCCTCACCTATGAGAGACTTCCTGACTTTTGCTTTTCATGTGGCATTATTGGCCATAAAGCTGCTGAGTGTGTCAAACGAAATGTACAAGTCGATGATATTTTTATCACATCCAAAATCAGATATGGTTCTTAGCTCAGAGAACCCCCTCCATCTTTCAAGGCCTTTGAGACTCATGTTGGCTCTGATTTACACGACGTTACAGTTTTCATATTCACCTCCAAAAAATGGGCTATATCAACCTGGAAGAGGCTTGCTAGAGGGTCTGGACAGCATGGCCCCAAACAGAAAGAGAAAGGAGGCAAACGTAGGAAAAATTCTCTAAAGGATCCTCTGGATGTACATAAGAAGAGGGCACGATTAGTGATTTCCAATCTAGATTCTTCTCTTGTTGAGGTGCACCCTGGTGGCCAGGGGCGCCAGGAACCATGAGTTGCTTTTATTAGAACATTCAGGGATTGGGGAACCCTAAAACGTTAACTGCTTTATGCAGATTGATGCAGACTCATTCCCCAAGTCTAGTCTTTCTTTCGGAGACTAGACTTTCTGGTAGGTGGGCGCAGATAATAAGATCTCAGTTGGTTTCCAGAATTGCTTTATGGTGGATAGTAGAGGCAGAAGTGGTGGACTCATGTTACTATGGGGCGATGAAATGGATATGACTATTCGTTCTTTTTCTCTTAGGCACATTGACGCATCAGTTGTTGACTCAACAAGAAGGAACTGGCGATTCACCGGGTTTTATGGCCAACCTCAGAAACACTTACGGTACCAGTCCTAGGATCTACTGAGACGGTTGATGGGTCTTTCCTCTGAGTCATGGTTATGTGGAGGTGACTTTAATGCCATCACAAGCCCAGGGGAGAAGCTGGGTGGTAGACAGAAGCATGTTTTGAGAATGCTAGATTTCTAGAATGTTCTACTGCATTGTGAGCTAGTTGATCTGGGTATTGTGGGCACACCTTCATTTGGAATAATCGTTAGACCGGTACATCTCATATCCAAGAGCACTTGGACAAGATAGTAGCTGACTCTGGCTGGCGTGATATATTTCCCACTGCTGAGGTACATCACCTGGATTTCTCTATTTCTGACAATCGTCCTATTATGTTATATTTTGTTGTTCCTCACCCCCTTCCAGTTAGGCATGATTGTCCCTTCCGCTTTGAAGCCTTCTGGCTCAAAGAGGATGATTTGAGTGATGTTATTAGCAGGGTGTGGCCTGGGATCTCTACACAACAGGGTCTATGTGAATCAGTTTGTCAGAATCTAGGGTCTTATGCTACAAAACTCAGTAATTTGAGCAAAGAGCATTTTAGTAGATGGAGACACAAATTATCGGTTATTCAGCGAAAGCTCCAGTCTCTCTACTCTTCTCCTGATGTGGGGGGATCATATGTCTGAGATCCGAAGACTTGAGAAGGAGAGGGAGGTTCTTGAGTATAGGGAAGAAAGCTTCTGGCAACAAAGAGTCCAAGCTTGGAGGAGGGATCTTTTCTCAGCTAGGGGTGAGAGGTTATGGTTAAAGCTATTTTGCAGGCGATCCCAGGCTATGTGATGAGTATCTTTCGTATTCCAATTTCTTTATGCAGGGAGATTGAGTCTATCATTATGAGATTCTGGTAGGGATCAACTTATAGTGAGAGAAAGATTCACTGGGTTAGGTGGAAGAAGGTGTGTCGTACAAAGTCAGAGGGTGGTCTAGGCTTTAGAGATTTACAGATGTTTAGTCAGGCATTAGTGGCTAAGCAGGCATGGAGAATCATTCAGGACCCTTCTTCTCTGGCCAGTAGGGTTTTGAAGGGGAAGTATTTCAAGGGCCCGGACTTCCTTTCATAATACAGGTGTATCTTCTCTTGGGAGCTTAGTGATACTCATGGGAGCTTGAGGATGAATGATTCTCATGGTATCTTGAGAATAGAGTAAAGGAGTCATGGACAAAGTCGTTGGAGGCGACGAAGTCGAAGAATTCAGAAAAGAACAGGAAAAAAGTTTTTATTGCTGGCTGGTTGACAGCGCATGGCTCTGCGGTCGACCGCGAACATGCACAAGCTCAGCTTTGGCCTCTGGACCTTTCAAGGTCAACCGCGATGGGTTCGGCGGTCGACCGCCAAAACCCTGTAACGTATTTTCAGTCTCGGGTGTTGGTCGCGGTCGACCACGATGAGCTCTACGGTCGATCACGAGACGGGTTTTGGGCCTGAGCTTGTTTTCCTGCACTGTTTAGGATTTCTATTTGATATAAATAGAAACACGTCTTTTCTAGGGTTGATTACTCAGATTGTAATCAGAAAAGAGATCTGGGTGGTTGTTCTTTAATCTAGAGAGATTGTGAGAGAGAGATTTATAATCCAATTGATTCTCATAATCTAGAGAATGTATTTTCCTTCGACCAAATTATAATCTTGTGTTCTTCTGTCGTTTTCTTCACACCACTTTTGATAATTCCGCGATCAAGAGTGCTCGCACGGCAACTCGTATCATTTTAGCTAGTGTCGGCCCTGGCTGCTCTTATTTATGGCAGAGCATTATCTAGGGGAGAGATCTCCTGGCTCGAGGTTTGAGATGGAGGATAGGTGATGGCCAGAGTGTCTCTATCAGTACTGACCCATGGATCCCAAGGTCCTTTTCTTTCAAGCTAATCACTTCTTCGATCGACCCTTCCAAAAGGGTGGTTGAGCTAATCTCTACTTCGGGTACTTGGAATCATGAGCTGCTTGCTACCTCCTTTTGACAGGTAGATCAGGTGGACATTTCATTTATCCTACGGTCGCCTTCTCTTATCCCTGGCAAACTCATTTGGCATTATGAGGAGAAGGGTTGCTACACAGTTAAGAGTGGATACCAACTTCTTCGCCACACTATGCTTGATACTGCTTCCACCTCGGATTCTAGGGTAACAAAGTGGTGGTCCTTGATCTGGCATGCGGAGATCCTACCAAAGATTAGAGTGTTCATTTGGCATCTGTTCTACGATGCTCTCCCCACCTCAACTGGTTTATCTCGTAGGGGGATCTCTGTGCCCCCTAGTTGCCGCCTTTGCTCTGCTGCCTTTGAGACCATCCTTCATATCTTCACTGTCTACTCTTTTGTTCGTTTAGTGTGGGAGTCCTTAGATCTTTGGGAAGTGATTAATGGTTTTCGAGGCATGTCTTATGGTGATTTCCTTTTCCATCTCACCTCTGTTTGCCCTGGGGACTCTCTGACTTTGGCTTTCACAACCATGTGGTTTATACGGGGGAAAGGAATATGCACTCTCATGGTGGTGGTGTTAGAGAGGCCTCGGTCTTGGTGACTTGGATTCTCTGTTTTGTGGAGGAAGGGGATTAGAGTTAGAGGTCTCTCCCGTGATATTGTCACCCCTTCCAAATGGCCTTCTGCTTGGTATCCCACTGCTCCTAGTTTGCTGAAGCTCAACACAGATGTTGTTGTTCCTCTGGAAGGAGATATTATTGATTTGGGAGGTGTTATTCGGGATCACCATGGACATGTGATTGGTTGCTACTCTATGGGGATCAAAGGTCCTATGTTTGTGGATCAAGCAGAGCTATTGGCTGTCCTGGAAGGCATTCGCTTTGTTCGGCGTATGAACTGGAGGATTTCAGTGGTAAAAATTGACTTTCTAAAGGTTGTCTTCTTGGTGGACTCTCCTTCTCCTTTTGCTTCCTTGGCTCCTATTGCAGATAAAGTTCGCGCTGGTCTGACTATTACTGGCTGCTCTAAAGTTTCTTATGTAAGAAGTACTGGTAATGATGTTGCTCATTTCTAGCTAAGTCGGTTAACTGTTTGTCCTCTTGTTTTTTGTCTGTTTCTGTCCCTTTGTTTTTGAAACAGAGTGTTATTAAGGACTTAACTGTTAGGTTAACCTACCTGTCTTTTAAAAAAAAAAATTTATCGCTACTCATTATTAATGCCTTGTAAACCACCCTCGGTTAAATTGATGCCACTGTCCATTAGGATACCAACAGAGTCAACTCTGTTATCCATCTCATTTTTTAATCCAATCCATATTTACTTTTTTACTTTTTCTTTAGTTAACAAGAAAATTCATATTTTATTTGGAGCTAACCTTGTACAATTCATTCCACCTTTAGAGTCAAATACAACACGATTATGCCATAGAGCACCTGTGTTATTGAGAGTACAAATTTAAGGTTCAACGCGCTCAAATCTAAGAATTCTCTCTCTTTTGTATTAGAAAGAGAGAGGAAACTGTATACCCACGAAAGAAAGAAAACGCGTCTGAAATTTATAAAATAATTGTTATATGAGCTGTAGATTGCAAAATATTGGAGTTATGTGTGATGCTGGAGTTAAATTATATTTGATGACCCGAACTATGCAAGATTCTGAATTATTCTCTTTTTAAATAAAAGAGGTATCAGTTTATAAAACCTTTATGAAATGACAAACTCGCCTTCACGTCTTAACTCTCTAGATTAAAATGTTAAGTAAACATTAAGCTTTATTTTTATGTATGACACATTATTACTTTTTTTTAGGGACGGATACAGAATGCCCTATTATTGTTCATATCTGAGAAAAAATGCTGGGAAAATAATGATTGGTCTTCAAGCCGCATCTTATACCCAGCGACAAGGATGTCATGTTATTAGTTATTACTAAACAACATACTTTTTTTTAATCATACATCATTGTCCATGAGATTTTGGGAGCAATTTTCTCTTTATTTAATTATCTTTGAAGATGTCCCTATACTGTGTCACCCTTATCACCAACCTTAAGCAACCGCGTAATTAATTAAGGAAAGGAACCCTTCTTCTATGCAACATCATCTCTTAATCCACGTGGAGTATAAATCTCTACTTGAATGTGAGTGCTGCTACAGGGGCCCCAAAATAGAGGACTCTGAATGGGACAGGTGAGGTATTGCCTCCCTGTCCTGTGATGCACTGTTCATGCATCACGGGACAGGGAGGCGACACCTCACCTGTCCTACTCAGGGTCCCCTATTTTTGGGTCTCTGAGGCATTTTTCCTTGAATGTAGGGGTGTAAGAATATAACGAAAAGCTTTGCTACAGGGACCTAAAATATGGGACTAATAGGGGGACATATGCGATGTCCCCCTCCTATTGCATAATGAGCTGGTTATCATTATGATGACCAGCTCATTATGCAATAGGAGGGAGACATCTCACATGTCCCTCCTGTTGGTCCCATATTTTGGGTCCTTGAGAAATTTTATACAAAACGAGAAAAATAGATTAAGAAATATAAAATCATTGCTTAAAAAGTTAAAGCACATAACTAAATCTACGTATAGATTGGTTAAGAGTGGTTCGAGAACGCTAGAAGCTATTATTATGGTCAGTGCGTCGTATGCGTCGCACCTTTGGTTTGAAATCCGTAGCTTAATTATAAGGCGCTTATATAGTTGCTAGTTGAGATGCACGTAGTTGAATATCATGAGTTAAGATGCACGTGCAGTGCACGTGATTGAATATCATGAGTTGAGATGCACGTAGTTGAATATCATGATTATTTAAATTAATAAAAATAAAGTAAAAATAAAAAAAGGTTTTTTTGTGGGATTGATTATTAACTCAATAATCTCTCTCTTAAATAAAATATTATTATTATTTCCTTTAATCTAGACTATGGCTACATGATCTACTATTTGTGAGTTATAAACACATTAATTTAGTACAACATCTCTATTTATTAGTATCTTGAAGTCTTTAAAAGATGGGTGATCATTCAATTCGCAAAAGAATTTTGCATATGAATTTACTCGTAATATGTCCATTAAACTTTTAGTTGTGGGTTGACTCATATTCATGTTAACTTTTAGTTGATGTTTTGCTCATATTTATATTATCTAATATTCTCATTGAATTTTATAGCTCATTCTCTGTATCATAGAAGTAAAACTGAAAGTATGAAAAATTATTTTCTTACGAAATTAAGACATGGAGATTGTGATATATTTCACCATGTGCTATAAATATAAAAAAAAATTCTTTGATGCAAGGTCCCTATCAAATCTTACCCCAAACGATGTGAATGAAAAATGCTATTATAACACACTTGTCTAGGATAATTGTATTGTATATAGGATACATAACTCATCTAGAATATCCATATCTCCTAAGTGGATTTTGTTGTTTTGAGAGCAACATGTTAGAGGCTCGTATTAAACTTTTTGGCTTTATGAAAGACACACAAATTTAGAGTACATAGCTTATATATCGTAAAGAGCATACCAATTTATAAAGAAATTTTTCTAATAATGTTATTACTATTCAATATTAAATTAATTTTATTATATAAGATTATATGACCCTTTTAAATAAATTATAAAGTATATATATGGAAACCTTGATACTTGTAACCAGTAGTTGGGCTCCACAAAATAGGTTAACTTTACATTGTAGTTTGCTATTAGTAGTATTGTTGGCAGTGTCATTACATTTTCTCTTTATCTTATTATTCACAATTTCTGATGTAAGCTCTCTTTTGCTAATCATCCAATTAGCTATATTTAATTTTTATAATATCAGATGTTAGAATATTTTCTTATATTTAAAAAGTATTAACATGATTTTCTTAAAAAATATATACACATAGTAACAATAGTATATACTTCAGTGCAACTCAAACATTAGCTTCGAAGCTATTTACAGTGATGTCCTTTCTATGCTAGAATGGTGATATAGTAATTACACGGCCTAAAAGTCAAAGAAGAAATTTCTACAAAGGAAAAGTAATTTAATATATCAAATTAAGAACTAATTATAAAATATAAATGGGCGATGCAGATAGCTATAGAAAGTAAGGTATATATATTCATAAAAAATTTATAGTGAGTGACCAACTACAATTATCCTAATTTATGCATAAATAGTTATTATTTTAGCTACTAATTTGATACACATAACTATGGAATAAATCTCCAGCAAAAAATAAGAATTGAGATTGTATTATGTTGTAGGTAAATAAATAAATGTTATTAGAACTTATCTTTATATTGAATTTAAAAGTAATAATTTAATTTATTAAGGCCCAAATGTTAGCTTATGTGAGAAAGTAAAATAATCTATGACCTATATATGTATATAGTCAATCAATCAAACGTATAAAAATTATAATGATCACGGTCAAAATTATATGGTGGGTTCACATTAAATATAATTTATAAAAAATAGTATATTAAAATCAAAATCTTTTTAACCACTACATAGATTGTCTGAAATTTTTTGTATATATAAACTATATTGTCTAGGAATAGTGATGTGCATACTTAACTATGGTCTAATAATCTTAAGAACGACTTATTCTTCAATATCATTATTAATTGATGCATATGTGCAGTACACTGAAAATACAATAAAAATTTAGAAAACTACAAAATAAACACCCTCAAAAGTTTTAAAAGTGCAAAAAAAAAATACTCTAGAATTTGTAATTTACAAATACACAAAACTATTAAACAGTATATTAAAATCAAGAAATTACAAAAAAATCATTGAAAAATTTTGAACTTTTGAGGGGTAATTTGCAATGTACTAAACTTTAAGGGTACTTTTTATAAATTTCAAATTTAATAGATTTTTAATTAGTTATGTTATTTTCAAAAAAGTTATGGGTAATATTTACCATGAAAAGTTTTTTCTAAACCTATACTTTTAAAATGTGTATGATACTTTTTACAAAATTTTAATTTTTAGGAGTTGTTAGTAATTTTGCATATTCATTTTAGTGTCTATAGGTTATAAATTCTCATGGAGTTTTTTGTAAATTATAAAATTTTAGGACTTTTTGTAATTTTTTAAACTTATAGGTATTTTCTACAAATTGTAAATTATTTATAAACTATTAATACTTCCTATGCTTTCAATTTACTAATGAATTTGAAAATTTTAGGGTGTTTTTTGTAAATTTTGAATTTTAAATGTTTGTTTATTATTTTTAAAACTTTAAGGGTGTTTTTTATAAATTATAAATTATGTAGGGGATATTTATAATTCCTATATTTTTAATGTACTGTTAGGTCAGAAATTATCAGAATTTTTGTAACTTTTATAGTTTTGAGGGTTTTATTTTGCAATTTGTAAAAAGTTTAGAGTATATATTGCAAATTCTATAAAATTTTGGGGGTTGTTTATGTTATTTGTAGGTTTTTAGTATGTTTAATTATAAATTTGACGTTTTCAAGGTGTTTTGTATAAATTTTAAACTTTTAGCGGTGTTTTTGTAATTTATAAAACTTACAAGATATTTTCTCTAAAGTCAAAAACTTTCAATTTCTAATTAGCATATATTTTTCAGATTTCTCACTGAATTGTGATAAATAAAATGTATAATTTTCAAGATGCTTTAATAAAAATTTGAATTTGTAGGGGCGTTTTTGCAATATAAAAAACTTGGAGAATATTTTTTACAAAGACAAAAACTTTTATCTATTGGCTAGTATATGTTTTTTTGATTTCTCTACGAACTTAAATAAGTAAAGGATTTGAATTATATGAAACGTATCTATTTTATCCAATAACATGTTAAGTCTCATTACGAATAGAATAAATCATTTGGTTAACAATTCAAAGAAGATAAGATAATTAGAATAGATTAGGATAATAATGTAATATTCAAAAAAAACCTAAGGGTAATATTGGCCATAGAAAGACTTTCCCGAACTCGTACTTTTAAAGGGAGTATGATATGATTGGATCACTATTTGTGGTACCTCCATAATGGAACATATTACTTTCTTCGCTATTATTTACAAATAACACGAGATTAATTTACCAAAGTACTTGCATTTATAATTTCCCCCCTTTTTTGTATTTATACCTCACAAAACTCAGGTTAAATTTTATATATTCCAAATTAAAATCCCATTTTTTTTCTAGGATGATCCAACAAACGTAATTAAAATCATAATAAATATAAAAGATTAGTTGTATCTTAATATATTTTTAGGTAAAAGTATGATATATATAGATTCTTACCCAAAATGTTTAGGTACATAATTAATTCTAAAGTAAAATGTTAGGAATGAAATTATATCTACTGTACATTACATTAACGACGCATAAAAAATACGCTCATTTTTAGATTACTTAAATGTAGAAGTTTGTAGACCAACCCAAGAGTTCACATACACTTATTAGATGCATGTAAGCTCGGGCACGGAGAGGCTGCTTCTCAATTGATCTTTCAAACTCTCAGCTAATTAATGCGACGGGCACAGGAGTCAACACGATCCTAAGCCTCTAAATGCTTGCAATCAATGAGATTGAAATGGAATTCTAAATGCTTGCAATCAATGAGATTGAATTGGAATTCAGAGCTTTGGATTCCATTTTTGGGCGACGGGGAGTTAATTATGAGTTATGGAGAACCCCTTCACTTTCACATTTATGGATGATGGACTCAACCAACACACATGGTTTTATTGCATGTATGTACTAAAAGGCAAGACCAAGCCCAAGGAGCTTGCGGTGCGGATGAGAGATCATTAATGGTTGGGGCATCATATTCTAGCTTCCTTTGTTGAATGAATGTTGGATGTGATCACGTGACGTTGTATCAATGTATCCCCCACATTAACCAATTTAAAGGCTAATTGGCACTTAAATACCTTATTTATTCATATTCACTATCTTTACATTTAAATATTCTAAGTTGTAAAATGTAGTTTTTTTTAACTCTTGAGACCCTAAATTGCAAAACAGTAGCATTTTAATATTCTCAATTGTGAAAATTTGATACTTAAATACCTTATTATTTGTAGGCTCAAAAAAAAAAAACCTTATTATTTCATCACATTTACACTTAAATATTCTAAATTATAAAAAAATTTGCACTTTAATACCCTAAGCTATTAGAAAGTGTCACTTTAACTCCCTAAATTGTAAGAAAATAGTAGTTTAATACATTTTGTTAATTGGCAGAATATATTCCTATGAACATTCCTAAGATAACTAACATAACGTACTAACATGCCATTTTTTTGCAACTTAATGTTTTAAAGTGCTATTTTTTTATAACTTAAGGCATTTAAGTGTAAAGATAATAAAAGTGCCATTTAGCCCAATTTAAATAAAGCCACTTTTTAGCCTATGAGAAAACTGGACCGCGTATTGGCAATTTATTCAAACCACGATTCCCAAACCGACGTCAGGATAAATCATTTCCTGATTTTGAGCTGTCGTCAAACAAAACTCCACGAGATTGCTAGATTAGTCCATGAAAAAACTGTACGTTATGCTGCATAGGCTATTTATCATGGGTTACGACTTGACTATATATACGTCATGATATGTACCTCGTTAGATGATTTACCTTCTCGCACGTTAAGACAGTGCAATAAAACACAAAACTACGTAATAGAGCGGCAATTAAAAAAAAAACACATGGTGTGTACATAAATCAATCCTTTGCGAAGGAAAATATCGATAAACCCGAAGACGTGAAGCGAAAATTAAAATAAAATCTAAATTTTCATTAGTATTTGTAGGGTCACAAATCTCACCCTAAAAGGAGCATTCCCTTTAGGATGAATGGATAAAACGGATAATATGTAAATTAAGGTATATCCTAGGATTCTCTCTACAAAGATACAGTTTTATTAATAATGGGGCTCAATAACTTCAATAGGCTCTAGAGTCTATTGTTAATTAACCTTTGGTGTGAACCAAAGGGACGTGCGATTAACTGGTTATAAATTTTACATGAGCTAGAATAAATTCTATATGATGAATAGAATAACATTTTGGCTATTTGATTTGGATTGGATTTCCTTTAGTTTAGGGATATTTCGGTTCATAATTTAAATTTGAATTTAGTTTAGGGACATCTTGGTCCATAATTTGAATTTGGTTTTAGTCTAGGGACATTCCGATCCATATTTGGATTTGATTTTAGTTTAAGGACATTCCGGTCCATAATTGGACTTGATTTTAGTTTAGGGACATTCCGGTCCATAACTTGGACTTGATTTTAGTTTAGGTACATTCCGGTCCGTAATCTGGATTTGTTTTTGATATGGTTTGTAGTTTAGCGACATTTCGATCGTTTGATTTTGATTTGAAGAATTGTAGTTTTTTTTTTTTTGATTTTTTTTCCACATTTTGGTGGCTGGTTTGCAAAATTCAGCCCTCTTTTTTTTGGATTGATTGGTAAATTTCAGTTTTTTAGCCTGTTGGGAACTGATTTGTAAATTTAACCATTCTTGGGTACTGGTTTGCAATTTTTAGCTCTTTTAGGGGCGGATTTGGAATTTTCAGTCTTTTTGTGGACTGATTTGTAATTTTCAACCTTTTTGGGACTGATTTACAAAATTTAGCATTTCTTGGGACTGATTTTTTCTTTGTGCAATTTGCAGTCTTTTTTGGACTGATTTGCAGTTTTTGGCTTTTATTTGGAGGTGATTTTGTAAGTTCAGAACTTGTTTTGGACCGCTTTGTAATAATTTTCACTTTTATGTGCTTTGTGCCCATTCCCCAAGCAATTGATGTCGTTACGAAGCTTGCGACTCCATTGCATCCTTTCTTGTACTTGTATTTGTAGACAACCCGTAGACAAGGGTACCGTGCCATTCTATCATCTGAATAAGCATATTCACATATGATACTTGCAGTAATTGCATTTAGAACCCTCGATTTGTTTTGGCAGTAGTCCCTTCAATAGTTCAATGCATGTAACTTAATAGTCTCCGTAAAAATTGAGTTCTCGCAAATATTTAGTTTGTAGCCTAATTAAGGGCTCCTCCGTAAGCTTTAAGATGGATATAGAGGGTTCGAGGACTCTTCGAATAAGTTTAATGAAGTTGCCTTGTAGAGGACTCGAAGGAATTCTTCACTAATTTCAAATTTCCGAAGAAATCATTTAATAGCACGGATTTGAAATTGCATATTAAAAGATCCGAAAAAATTCTTTACTAGCACGGATTTACAATTGCATATTAAAAGGTCCAAAGAATTTCTTTAATAGCACGGATTTACAATACGCGTATTAGAGGGCCCCAAGGATTTCTCTATCTGCTATTATTTTACTCACTGCTTTTTTTATTCACGGACTGTGGCAACATAACCAGATGTATCAGAAGGATACAATCATCATAGGTTTAGAAGTGTATGATTCTACAGCCATAATTACCCGTAGGCAACATTAGAATCCTTGCAACAAGTATATATAAAAAAATCACACTTCCTGCAACACATGAACAAGCATTAGGAATAGGTTATAGTGCATCAAGTAAAGTGAAAAATCATGTAGCTATACGTATTCCATTCCCAACGTTTCATGAGGAATGCTCTACCACCTTTCAGCCTAAAGACTAAGGATGTGTTTGGTTTAATAGCGAGCAAGAATGAGATTAGAAAAAGGATGTTTTTTATGGATTCCTACCTAATCTATAAAAATGTTAAGAACAATTTTATGTTGTCATGGAATTCTTTTTTTTTTTCCATTTCTATGTTTGTTTCATAACATGAAAAAATAGAATCCAACTTTATAGAAACTCTATAATTCCTATTCTTTAGTTTGGTTTAGAATGAGAAAAATTTAGGATAAATGGTGAGAACACCTTAGGTATTCTTACCACTCACTAGTGGACAAAACCGCACAAAACGAGCAACACAAGCTCATGTATGACCATCAAAACCGACAGCAACAAAGGCAAACCAAAGGAGCATCACAAGCTCCATCTGATAGCAACAAGACCAAACAAAAGGAGCATCACAAGCTCATATATGACCATCAAAACCGACAGCAACAAAGCCAAACCAAAGGAGCATCACAAGCTCCATCTAATAGCAACAAAACCAAACAAAAAAAGCAACACAAGCTCATGTATGACCATCAAAACCGACAGCAACATAGCAACACAAGCCCATGTATTAAATAACTAATATGTATATTGAAATCTTAAAACAAAATATCTAAATATCCACAAATCTATTTTTGTAATGAAACAACTAATTCATATATTGCAATCTTAAAACGAAATTAAAACGAAATTACTAATTCATATATTAAATAACCAATTTATAACCATCCATGATCAACTATGACAAATAACCAAAGCAACGAAGCTCTAAATTATCAAACATCCACTACAAAATCAATCATGACAAATAATCATCCATGATCATATATTAATTTTTGTAAAAAAATGAGTTATAGATTTATACCTTCAACTGCAAAGGGGGTAATTTAGGGCTGAAAATTTTAGCAATAAACCAAAGCAATCAACCGAGAAATCGAAGCTCAAAATCAAACCCACTGAACCCACTAACAACAACCCACCGAAGCAACAAGATCGAAGAAAGGAGCTCGAAATCGAATATTAAATTTTGGGATCAAACCTCGAAATCAAAGCTTGAAATAGAAGAATGGAGCTCAAGATTGAAGCTAAAAACTGAAGCAACAAACCTAACCGGCAGCAACCCACTGAAGCAACAAACCCACCGAAGCCAACAAACCCACCGAAGCCAACAAACCCACCGACAGAATTCGAAGCCAACAACTAACAATAGCTCGATCCATAGCCTCGTTTTTGAAAAAAAAATCAAATAAGGCACGAAAGAGGATTGAGAAGAGGCGGTAGAAGATTAGCGGGAGAAGGCGAAAAACCAAATCTAGGGTTTTTGTGAAGAAGTGGATTCTGAAAAACAAAGAGAAAGGAAATAGGTATGGGGTGTGTCAGCTTTTTCACCCAATTCCACCCAAACTCATAGGATTTGGGTTTCCATTAAAACCCCCCTCTTTTCCAACTTTATAGATTTCGAAATCTATAAAATTGTTATGAGCCAATCTTAAGAATAAGATTCATAAAAAATCTTTTATTTACAATATTACCCTCGTCGGATCCAATTCCTATGATCTTATTCCATAAAAAAGAGTGAAACAAACACCCTAAGCACATGTTGAAAACCAATTAGTTGTCTTGGGTTGCCGACAATAGGGAGAGATCTCTGGGCAGCGATAGCTGCTCTTTACCATGAAGTGGTGAATTTGGGCGAGACAATGATGACTTAGACAGCTTAGTAAAACACAGAGCAGCAGGAAGACCCCATATTGAGATTATTTTCCATGAAAAGACATAAAAAAAATAGGAGAATAGAAAGAGAAAATTAGAGAAGATGTACATTTTGTTGAAAATATAGCTGTTTAGACAATAATTAACACGAAATTAAGTTTTTAACAGTTAATAAAAATCAGATATTAGGTTAATATTATAACACAGAAATAAAATTAATTCAAACGAAAAATAAATAAGGTTAGAAATACGACCTGATGATCGAAGCGTGTACTAAGCACTGTCCCAAAAATCTAATTGCTCCCTCTCGTACAGGGCTTCATGGCAATAGATCTTGGAGATACAACGACCCTCAGTCAGGTGACCTCCTTCTCGTCGGCACGAGCTTCAAGAAGGATTTGTGAATTCTTCTCGACTTTCAGGGAACCAACAAAAAGAAAGGAATAGAGCAGAGAAGGAGAGAATTGTTATGTTTTTCACTGTACTAAAATTCTTGCAGGTTTAGGTCCTTTTATAGAGTTTAAATTTGACATTTAGATCCACATTTTACGCCTTTTAGATCCGCCATTCACGCCCTAATAAATATATTAAATTTGCTAGTCGTTCCCGTCCATAATTCTCGCAACATAGTAATTAGCACATTTTAATTATCCACAAATTTCGCCAATTAATGCTAGTCGTTTTCCTGTCATTTAGATTCGCCAATCTCGCTCTCGTTTAACATGTTTTTATAAATGTTAATCATGTTTTTAACTATTATAAATGTTAATCATGGTTTCTAATTGCAAAAAGAAAAGTCCAAAATGTAGAAGGTTAAGGACCCCTCAATCCAGAGCTGCATTCGCGTTCGCAGGTTGTGAGCGCGCGCCACCCGACCCGGACCCGAGCCCGACTGGCCGACGCGCGCGTGTGTGGTGTGGAGCATAATCTTTATTTGCTTCTAGGCATAGGAAAGAAGGGAAATACTTATAAACACCCTTCCTTCCCATCTCCTATTCAATGTGGGACTAAAATTTTTCACTCCAAACTCAAGTTTTAAGTTACAACTCCAACAATTCCCCACATAACTTAAAACTTAAAAAAATTAAGTAATAACAGTAAAAGAAGAACTTAAAAACAAATAAATAAGATTTCTGGTTCCCTTATACTATGTAATAGGTGGAAATATCTTTCGGTTTGAACCTTCACTTAGTGACAATTGTATAGACCCGTGAGAGCTTGGTGGACTACACCTTGAACCAGTCTCATTTATCGAATTTCTACAGAAAGCACACATAGTACAGTTTTGAAGAATTCTAAGCGGGTTGTGCTATTATCGGCCTTGCGCAAGTATCTTTCATATGTATTACTAGGGAGCAGCCCTGATTCCATAGTCACGACCTCACAACTATACACATATAGGTGAATGCTAATAAGGATGCGAGCAAGTAAGCATCCTGCCTCATGGGTCTTGGATTCATTAAGAGTTAAAACTCAACCTTCACTTGCTTTTTATGAGTACTGATCATCCTAGGGATGGGAGCAAATAAATTCAGTGCTCCTCATAATTAATCACTCATCCAGTTTGTTTCTACCAAGTTAGTAAATCTTTTAACCATTCAGCTTCTATACTAGTAGTATCAAGAGCTATCATTTCTGATTCCATTATACTTCTAGCCATTATAGTTTGTTTAGTAGATTTCCATAAAACGTCTCTTCCTCCTAAAAGGAACACAAATCCAATGATAGATTTTACATCTACTGAGTCACTATTCCAATTTGCATCTGAGTATCCTTCTAATACAGATGGATAACCTTTATAATGTAAACCATAGTTCATAGTTCCTTTTAGATACCTCAAAATTCTTGCTAGAGCATCCCAATGACTCTTATCAGGATTTGATGTATATCTGTTAAGTCTCTTTACTGCATAAGCAATGTCAGATCTGGTGTAGTTTGTCAGGAATCATAATGATCCAATCATTTATGCATATTCTCTTTGTAATTGAGGATAACCTATATTTTTCTTTAGATGTATATTAGGATCATATGGTGAAGAAATAGGTTAATAGTTTGGATCATAAAAAGTCTTGAGGATTTTCTCTATGTAGTGTGATTGTTATAGCACATATCCATTCTCATTCTTCAAGATTTTAGTGTTAAGAATTAGGTCAGCTTGACCTAAATCTTTCATGTCGAATTTTTATGATAAGAAGTGTTTGATTTCATTTATGGTTTGTATGTCAGAACCAAAAATAAGAATATCATTAACATATAAGCATAAAATCATAATTTTGTTGTTATTATATATTTTATGATATACACACTCATCTGTTTGATTAATTATAAATCCATAAGATAGTATGATCTCATCAAATTTTATATGCTATTTTTTGGAGCTTGTTTGAGGCCATATAATGATCTAATAAGCTTGCATATTTTCTTCTCTTATCCAGAAGCAAAAAATCCCTCTGGTTGATCCATATAAATTTTTTCATCTAAATCTCCATTTAAGAATGCAGTTTTAATATCCATTTGATGTATTATTAATTTATAAATGGATGCTAGAGCTATAAGGACTCTAATGGTAGTAACCCTAGCTATTGAAGAATAGACATCAAAATAATCAATACCAGATTTTTGGGTATATCCTTTAACAACTAATCTGGTTTTATATTTATCTATTGTTCCATCATGTATGAGTTTCTTTTTGAATACCCATTTACATCCTATAGTTTTGCATCTTGGAGGAAGATCAGTGAGTTCCCAGGTATGATTTTGAACTATAGATTGAATCTCATTATTTATAGTTTCCTTCCAAAACGAAGCATCTACTGATTTCATTGCATCCTTAAATATAATTGGAGAATCTTCTATAAGTAATGCATAGAAGTTTTCATGGACTTTTTCTACTCTAGTTCTCTTACTTCTCCTAGGTTCCTCTGGATTTTCTAGTGGTCTAATTTGTCTAGAACTAGTTTCACATTGGTTAAAACTAGGATCTGAATTGCTAGAGTTAGGGCCTGTGTTGTTTACTCTGATTTTGTAAGAAAAAATATTTTCAAAGTAATGTGCATCCCTAGCTTTAATAATGGTGTTATTGGCTATCTCATTAATATCAGAGTTGATTATTAAAAATCTATTTGTATTACTATCAGAAGTATAACCTATAAAGATTTCATCTACAGTTTTAGGGCTAATCTTCTTTCTCTTATTCTCAGGTATCTTAATGTTTGCTAAGAACCCCCACACTTTCAGGTGATCTAAATTAGGGTTTCTATTCTTCCAAATTGTTTAAGAGGTTTTATCAAAATTCTTGAATGGAATTCTATTTAGTATATGGCAATCAGTCATGAGGGCTTCTCCCCATAGATTTTCTAGCATACCAGAAATAATTAATATTGAGTTTACCATGTTCATTAGTGTTCTATTCTTTCTTTCAGCTACTCCATTAGATTGAGGTGTATATGGAGCAGTTATTTCATGAATGATTCCATTCTCTTCACAGAATTGTTTTAGTTCATTAGAAGTGTACTCACCACCTCTATCTGATCTAAGTATTTTAATTTTTCTATCCAACTGGTTTTCAACTTCTGCTTTATATATTTTTAATTTGTTTATAACTTCATCTTTGGTCTTAATTAAATAGAGATAAAAATATTTAGAACAATCGTCTATGAAAGTTACAAAATACTTGTTACCTCCTCTAGATGTTCTTACAGAGTCATAGACATCACTATGGATGAGTTCTAATATCTCAGAATCTCTATTAATAGTTTTAAATGGTTTCTTAGGAAGTTTGGCTTCTACACATATTTTATATTTTTCATCATCTTTTATATTAAGCTTTGAAATTATATTGAGATGCAGCAATCTTTTAATTGAATTATAATTCACATGTCCTAATCTTTGATGCCAAGTGATAGAAGATTCGATATTCAAAGCTATTGGAGATGCAAGAGTAGAATTCTTAACATTCAATTTAAAAAGACCATCACATAAAAATCCTTTTCCAATAAAGTTCAATCCCTTAGTTATTACAACTTTATTTGATTCAAAAACAAGTTTGTAGCCTTGTTGCACTAATAAAGATCCGCTAATCAAATTTCTCCTAATGACTGGCACATTGTGGACATCCTACAGGATCAATGTTTTATCCGAAGTCAACTTTTGATTGATCCGACCTATTCCAGATACAATAGCCACATTATTATTTCTCATTGTCGTAGTTCCTCTACTTAAGACCTGATAAGTAGAAAGCCGAGATTGATTAGAGCAAACGTGAATATTGGCTCCAGTGTCAATCCATCAATCATTTGCTTGAAAGGTCATGTTTACTTCAGGGGTGAAGAAAACAGACCTGAAAACAGTCTCAGCTGAACTGGAAGTCATCATGTTTACTTGTGACTTATTAGATGAGGGTCCTCCCTTTCTAGACTTGGGTGGTTCTGTCTTCTTGTAAAAGCAGTCCTTAGCAAGGTGGTTGGCTCATCCACAAACAAAGCATGCTCGATGTTCAGCTCCTTCATTCTTTTGAAAGTGGACATGATTCTTATTTTGATGAAAGGATTTTTTCTTAAATGTTTTATTTTGATTTTGGTGAAAGGGACGTTTCTTGTGTTGGGGAAAGAGTTTGGATTCAACATTATTTACTTTGGGTTCTTTGAGTTCGGATTTTGTCACATTATTCTCCCTGAGTCTATGTTGCTCTTCGATTCTAATGGCATTCAACACTTGTTCAAGGATAAGATCTCCTTGGGTATGGTTAAGGTTTTTGACAAAATCTGACCAGGACTCGGGAAGTTTGTCTATAAGGCATGCTATCTGAAACGTTTCATCTAAGATAGATCCATTCATTTTTAGTTAGTGAACTATATGTTCGAATTCTTGAATTTGCTCATTCATTGGTTTAGAATCTACCATTTTGAATTTGTTAAAATCTGAGGCTTTAAATCTTTTAATTCTCGTGTCATCTAAACCATACTTTTTCTCTAGTGTTTCCCACAGAACTTAAGTATTAGTAATAGTATAATATATATCATATAACCTATCAGATAAGGCTCCTAAGATTTTGTGTAGACAATGATACTCTATCTTTTGAGGTGTTCTTGGGATAGGAATGGAATCTGTGGGGGAAGATTGCCTAGTAACTGGTCTAGATGAAGATGGGTTGTTGGGTTCTATGGCAGTTATTAGATTTAGAGTTGTTAACCAAAATCTCATTTGGTTTTGCTAACGACGAAAATTATTCCCATCAAACTTCTCTGGTTTAGCCGACATAATTTCACTTGTAGTCACACTCTGATGATGAATGAATAATTTTGTTATTATAATGCAACAGATATGATTTAAACATTCAAACAACAGAATCAAGTGTAGCATGTCGGTTTTATAAGCTGTAAAGCACATTAATATAAGAAACATAATACGAAACAGAATACTAAACATATTAAACATGATATTATTCTAAACAGCTCAATTAGATTCTTAAATTGTTAGAAATATAGTTGTTTAGACAATAATTAACACGAAATTAAGTTTTTAACAGTTAATAAAAAATCAGATATTGGGTTAATATTATAACACATAAATAAAATTAATTCAAACAAAAAATAAATAAGGTTAGGAATACGGCCTGATGATCGAAGTGTGTACTAAGAACTGTCCCAAGAATCTAATTGCCCCCTCTCGTATAAGACTTCGTGGCAATGGGTCTTGGAGATACGACGACCCTCCGTCAGGCGACCTCCTTCTCGTCGGCACAAGCTTCAAGAAGGCTTTGCAAATTCTTCTAGACTTTTAGGGAACCAACAAAACGAAAGGGATAGAGCAGAGAAGAAGAGAATTGTTATATTTTTCACTGTACTAAAATTCTTGCGGGTTTAGGTCCTTTTATAGGGTTTAAATTCGTCATTTAGATCCAGTTTTTACGCCTTTCAGATCCGCCATTCACGCCCTAATAAATATATTAAATTTGCTAGTTGTTCCCGTCCATAATTCCCGCAACAGAGTAAATAGCACGTTTTAATTATCCACAAATTTTGCCAATTAATGCTAGCCGTTCTCCTGTCATTTAGATCCGCCAATCTCGCTCTCGTTTAACACGTTTTTATAAATGTTATTCACGTTTTTAACTGTTATAAATGCTAATCATGGTTTTTAATTACAAAAAGAAAAGTCCAAAATGTAGCAAGTTTAAGGACCTCTCATCCAGATCTGCAATCGTGTCCGCAGGTCGTGGGCGCGCGTCACCCGAGCCCGAGCCTAGCCCAACCGGCGCGCGCGTGTGTGGTGTGAAGCATAACCTTTATTTGCTTCTAGGCATAGGAGAAAAGGGAAAGGCTTATAAACACCCTTCCTTCTCATCTTCTATCCAATGTAGGACTAAAATTTCCCACTCCAAACTCAAGTTTTAAGTTACAACTCCAACACATTTAAATCACAATGGATATATCATTACCTCTTCCCTTCTCCTTCATTGAAGAACCTTTCCGTTAAGCTCAAACTTGATTGTGGTTGATGTTTGTGCCGATCTTGAGTTAATGTCTGCTTGGTGAAGTCTCCCCCCTCCTTTTTTCTGTTTCACCCAAAGGTGATAAATTGAGGGGAGGATGAAGTTGATACCATGGAGAAAGTGGAGAGAGTGGGTGGTTTTGGTAATGGGTACGGCTGTAGTTGAGAGAAGTGGGAGCTTGGATAAATTAGGTGTGGCAAACGGTCGGGTCGGGTCGGATTGGGTCGGGTCATAGTTGACCCAACCCGTATAAATGTGAGTCGATCCGACCCGTTTAATAAATGAGTCAATGCGATCCGACCCGTTTATTAAACGGGTTACCCGACCCGACCTATGTAACCAGAATAACCCGTTTATTAAATTGTTCAAATTTTCCAACCACTAGCATCCATACATTACCTAAATATAAAAAACAATCAGAGCTCTCTATATAAGTAATTTGTGAAAGCAAACAAGTATATAGGAAAGTGAAGAGGGGCCAAGAGTGGGCGAGGTTGCACATAGAGGAGAAAGAGAGAGGGATGTAGTACCCTAGCATTCATGAATCAAGATGATACTACGCCCCTAGAGTTTTGGTGATTTATAACGTTGCCATTTGCACGTTCAATTTCAAATTAGGTGATCTTCTACTGTCTTGCATCAGTGTGAGTCTTGTTCAAGATCATGAGGGCACCAGGTCTCATGTCAACATGCTTGTGCTTAGGATCCTTGGGTCATAATATCTTACATCAACGTCAATATGCATGTGCAAGATCTATATGTTTTGTTTTGTTTTTCTTTCTCCCAAATATGCATGTGCAGGATCTATGTATATGTTGGTCACCAATTAGTGTTAGTCCTGTGTATCATCTAAATGGTACTCTTTTCCAAGTTGGATATCGATATTGAAATTTCTTGCGTAAATGTATGTATGAGGAGGTGGCATATAGGAAAAGTTAAGAACCCGATTTTGTAATTTCCACTCATGATCAATGCAGTGTGCCGTGAGACAAATATATCTGTCGGTGGCTATTGATGTCCACAAACCGGAAGTCAAGTTAATTCTACCCGGAATCGGTTCAAAAGCTTCTTTTAGCCTATTTTTCTCTCTTCCATAGATTTTAAGAACATCGGCTTTAACCGTATTTCTTGATACGTGTTTTATATCCTCACAAAGATAAGCGAATATTGCTCGAATATCTTCATACTCAACAAATTGAAATGACAAATAGTGCATAATGATGACCGAGACTCAGAGTTCCCTAAACTTATTCGGGTCAAAATTAAATCTCGAGGAACTCATTATAGAATCTTTTGAGTTAGATAGACCTTCAATATCCTCTCTAGTAGCTTTCTTATAAATTTTCATGTGTCTTGACATGTTCTTTGTCCCATGGTTACCTTCGGCAATATATTTGATTCCACACTTCTTACATATTGAATATAGTTTCCCACCTGGCTCTTGAACAAGGTCAAACATTTTCCAAGCTTTGGAGGTTAATTTTCTTTTTCGACTTCCAACAATTATCGCTTTGGATTTTTTCTGAACAGGACTAGACATCTCTTCTAATTCTTCATTAGATGAATCCGCTTCTACATTATCCGCTATAGAATTATGGGTAGAATTAGACTCCATTAACTGTGATGAAAATTACAGAACTACATAAGATTCATAAAATTAAATAAAATTCAACAGATACACAAATTAACTGATTCTAAACAGAATTAACATTTGAGTATAAATAAAATTTGTTTTGTTTATAAAGTTAGCAAAAATCATGTCACTTCTGTCCTTTGTTTTATTTATTAGTTAGTAAAAATCACCTCAATTCCTCTTCTTTAATTCATGCAAAAATATTTCTCGATATGCTGCAAAGAGCCTCAATCAAACAAAAAACTGCCAAAGTCCCAGCAAATCAGAAACCTTATTAAGGTGAAACCTTTAATACCTTTGCACAGTTGTTTATGAAAGAATTGGAACAGATAATGCAAACTTAAAATGTGTGTAAAAAAAATCAAAGATGTGTGATTTTGTGAGTCTCCAGACTGCAACTGTAAAAGTGAACCGCAAGAAATATATGTGAAGTCTATTAGATATTATAAATCCTCAGTTTGATTGTGCCTAAAATTTCTTCAGTTTTGTTAAAAAAATCTTCATTTTGATAGAACTTCACTAGTCCATTGCCCTTTACAATGCGTATGCAAAGGGTAAGTAAAACAGGGTCATAAGAATAATCCTGGTTAATTCTATTAGATATTAATCATGTCAAATTGTCTTATCTAACAGAAAAATCTATAGCCATGATTAAGTAAATAGAAAATCCCAAAATTGAAGGAAGACAGGATGAGAATAACTCCCAAAATTGATAGAACGCAAGATCAAAAAGTCCTAGCTAAGAGTGTACCTCAAAATCCAGTGATTAGCTCGATTGAAGATCTGATTCTTCTGTTGATCAAGAGGAACTGGACTCGATCGGAGAGAGGGAGGAGGAACTATGACTGCTCGATGGAGAGAGGAGAACTCAAGCACTCGAGAGGAGAGAGATGAGTTGTGGTTCGAGGATCGCTGTTGCTCGTCGCCACTCACCGCTCGAGAGGAGAGAGAGAAATCTAGGGCTTCGTTTATGAGAGACGAAGGGACGATGGGTTGCTCGCTACCGCTCGAGAGGAGAGAGAAATCTGGGGCTCGATGATGAGTTGCTCGCCGCCGCTCCAGAGGAGAGAAATCTAGGGCTTCGTCAGTTCGTCGGTGTTTTTAGCAAAGTGCAGGACGCCCACGGGTAAGTCACAGTTTATACGGGTCAGTTCGGGTCAACCTGTATTGACCTATTTAATAAATAAGTCAGTTCAGGTTGACCCGTTTATGACCCGACCTATGTAACTTGATCCATACCCATAATAAACGAGTCAGGTCGGGTCTGGTTGATAGGTCGGGTCATAAATTGCCACCCTTACTTGGATTACTGGGCCCCTGCTTAATTGTTGCATGCGCCTTTTCCCCCTTTTTCGTTTAGGGCCTGTTCGTTTGCCTTAAAAAATGGGAAATCAAAGAAATAGAAAACTATTTCTAAGAAAAATAGGTTTTTGATTTGTTCGGTTGGCTAAAAACAAAAGGAAATCAAAGAAATGGAGATGAGATGAGATGAGTTGTCATATTATTATTGGATGATGTGAGTGATTTTTTAAGAAAACTAGTTTTGATGTTGTTAGGTTGGCGAAAAAAAATAAGGAAATGAATTATAAAAAATCTATTTCCTTTAGTTTTGTTGTTTTCTTTTGTTTGGTTCATTCTTAAAAATAAGAAATGAAATGAGATGAGATGAGTTATCATTGTATTATTGGGTGATGTGAAGAAAGATTAAGAAAAGTGTTTTCACAACTTTTTAGGATGAAAACAAAGAAATGAAATGTTAATGAGATGAGGTGAATTATTATAATATTTTATTCGATGATGTGAGTGATTTAAAATGATGAAAAGAAATGAGTTGAGTGATGTTTGGATGAAAATAATATTTTATTAGATGTGATGATGAGTTGTTAGATGAAAATAATATTTTATTAGATGTGGTGGATGAGTGGTTAGATGAAAATAATATTTTATTAGATGATGTGGATGAGTTGTTGGATGA
>BQKN01065175.1:379533-394820 GCA_022839385.1 Asparagus kiusianus
GATCCGACCGGATCGAGATCACGCGGTGGTCCACGGCAAATAACCCCGGCGCAGGCAAAGAACCCACACAAAGCGAGTGACCGCAAAACAGGAGCTCGCGATTCGTTCGACAAACAAGGATAAAAGTTGTAATCTTTTTCATTTCATTTTGATTTTTCATTGTAACCGGATCTTATAAAAAGACCGGATTTCTGTAATCGATAAACTATTACGAAAGTGTACAATGGAATCAATGAAGAAGAACACGATTTTTCCCGCGAACAGTGACAAATCCGGCCTCGTACATACCATCGCGTACATCAAGCTCCCAACTACGCTCGCATATGGAGTCTTCGTCATCAACTCACGGTCTTCAACTGACTTCGGTGAAAGGCCAGCTGAAAGCTTCAAATGGACTCCCAAAGGTACACCAACTGGCTTCGTATCCATGCTAACATGGAATCGCTGTAGAACCTTTTCAAATAAGCTACCCGTATCAAACAAATTCTGCCCTTCTTCTTGTCTCTGCCGATCTCCATCCCTAAAATGCGCTTCGCCTCGCCCAAGTCCTTCATCTCAAACTCATTCGAAAGCTGAACTTTCAACTCATCTATATCTGACCTAGAACTAGAGGCAACCAACATGTCATCGACATAAAGCAACAAATAAATGTACGCACCTCCTCTCAACTTGCGAAAATACACGCAAGGATCAAACTGGTTCCGAGTGTACGAATGACCAAGCATAAAACCATCGAATCGCCTATACCACTGTCGAGGAGATTGCTTCAAACCGTATAGCGATTTCTTTAACCTGCAAACCAACTTATCTTTCCCTGCAGCTCAGAATCTCAATGGCTGAGTCATATATATTTCTTCATCAAGATCACCATGAAGAAATACCGTCTTCACATCCAACTGATCTAACTCTAATCCATACTGTGCCACCAAAGCTAGCAGAATCCGAATCGAAGAATGCTTCACCACCGGAGAGAAAACCTCATTGTAATCAATACCTTCCTCCTGTGAATAGCCCTTCGCAACCAACCTAGCCTTGAACCTCACTGGAGTGCCCTCAATGACCTTCTTCTTCGTGTACACCCACTTGCACCCAATCGCCTTCCGCCCCTTTGGAAGCTCAACAAGCTCCCATGTATCGTTCTTATGAAGGGACTCCATCTCCTCCTGCATAGCCACCTGCCACGAATCAGCCTCCGAACTCTGCTCGACCTCTCTGAATGTAGTAGGCACCATCTCATCGATACTCTCCACCGGAAGTGTATATGCAACTGTGTCGGCATACCGTGCTGGCGCCCGTATGTCTCTCCTCTGTCTCCGAACCGCAATAGAATCCTGAACCTGAGCCATCGGTCCCTGATCCTGCTCATGAGTACCTGTATCCTCCGCATCACCGTCGTGCTCGCCTGGCATCACCTCAGTCGGCACTCTAATGGATACTGCACCATCTGGACTCTGTGGAGCTGCATCAATCTCCACCACCTGCGATATCTCCTCTGTCGGGTCACTCTCCACCTGATGAGAGCTGAGAAGCTTCAAGATAGAAGCCTCATCGAATGTGACGTCCCTACTCAGCACAATCTTCTTATCAACTGGATCCTAAAGCTTGTATCCCTTGACACCACGCTTAAATCCTACAAATATGGCATTCCTAGCTCGAGGTTCCAACTTATCAGTTTTAACATGATAATATGCAGGACAACCAAATACCTTAAGCTGGTCATAGTCATGTGCTGTCTCTCCCGGCCACATCTCCATAGGGGTCTTCCCCTCAATCGCAGATGAAGGCAGCCTATTAATGAGGTGGCTCGCATAAGAAAGTGCCTTAGCCCAAAAGATCTTCTCCAAACCACTATGCGCCAATAAACATTGAATCTTCTTCAGTAAAGATTGATTTAACCTCTCCGCCACCCCATTCTGCTGCGGTGTATGACTAACTGTGAAGTGCCTCTCTATGCCCTCGTCTCGACATAGCTGCTGAAAGGGGTCTAAAGTATACTCGCCGCCGTTGTCGGATCGCAACGTCTTGATCTTTCTCCCAGTCTGCAGTTCTAATCTCTTCTTCCACTCCACAAACAAATCTAGGACTTCACTCTTATGCTTCATGGTGTACACCCAACATCGCCTAGAATAGTCATCAACGAACGTGACGAACCAATGTCGACCACCAAGTGATGCCGTCTTGGTGGGACCCCAAACATCTGTGTGCACGTAGTCCAAGATGCCCATCGTCCTATGAATGGCCGTCATGAACTTCACCTTTGTCTTCTTGCCAAGTACACAATGCTCACAGAATTCCACTTTACCACTCTTGGCTCCCTTCAATAGCCCCTGCTTGCACAATGCCTGCAGTGACTTTTCACATGTGTGCCCTAGCCTGTAATACCAAAGTCTGCTTATGTCCGCCTCTAAAATAGCCAAAGCAACCTGGCCAATCTCGGTGCTCCCCTTCAGATAGTATAAATTACGATTGCGGACTCCCTTCATCACCACCAAAGATCCCTTAGTAACCTTCGCTACAGCGTTCTTAAAGGTCACCCTGAATCCCTTAGCCTCTAAAGCTCCAACTGAGATAAGATTCTTCTTCAGTTGAGGAACAAATCTCACCTCCTTCAACTCACGGACTACTCCATCGTGCATCCGAATCCTCACAGTACCTATCCCACAAATGCCACAGGATTGATTATTTCCCATGACAACAACACCCCCGTCAAGTCTCTCAAATGATGAAAACCAATCTCGCCTAGGAGTCACATGATAAGTAGCGCCAGAATCAAGCATCCAATCCGATGCATCCACATAGTTCACCTCCGGAGTAATCAATAGAGAAAAGTACGAATCATCGGAATCATCGTCTTTCGCAACGTTCACCTCATTGGCCTTCGGGTCATTTTTCTTGCCATTCTCCTTCTCCTTGAGCTTCGGGCAGTCTCTCTTCCAATGTCCTTGCTCCTTGCAAAATACACATTGATTCTTTGCTAATTGGTGACGACCTCTTGACTTTGACCTTCCTCGATTACCACCTTTCGGATATGAGCTTCTACCTCTCGTCGACAAGGCCTCTCCTAAAGTACTAGCGCGAAAAGTCTCCTTATCCTTCCTCCTCAAATCGTAGTTCGTCAATGCGTTAGTCACTTCACTATAAGTGATAGAAGATCCCCCGTTCAGCAAAGTAAGCACGAAGGTATCATACTCCTCATCCGGTAAGGAGCCCAAAAGAATAATAGCCTTGTACTCATCCGTGATCTTCTCATCCACGTTCGCCAAGTCTGACAACAACTTAGTGTAGTTGTTTACATGAGCCGCAATCGAGGTGCCTCGGGACATCTGGAATCTAAATAACCTACGCAGCAAATGTAACCTATTCTCAACACTTTTCGTAAGATACTTATTGTTGAGAATTTTCCACATCTTCATCGCAGACGTCACCCCAATCACATCATATTTCAGCTCCTGTTCCAAACAGGACCTGATCACCCCACAAGCGTTCCTATTCATCTTTTCCCATACCGCCTCTTTATATTTAGGTGGCCTCACATCGACCATGATGATCTTCTCCAAATTTTGAGCATTGAGCGCATCATGTACGTCGCTCATCCACAAACCAAAATTGATTTTACCGTCATATTTCACTACACTAATCTTAGTGTTCTGAAAACCCACTTGAACTATACCCGTCATCTTGTTGCTTTCACCAACTTCTTCACCCATAATCACAAACTCCAAATTACAAAGAAAGATTCAAACTTTATAGAATTTAGAAGTTACCCAACTGAACCCTAGATTGGATTCCAAATAGAACTCCTAACCACACGAGGAAAGCGAGATCTTCAACAGCAACTTCAAACCCTAACTCCACCAAAGCCTAGAACTCCAAGAACCAAACTTCCAACTGAATTTTCCTCCACCTAATCCAAAACCCCTGGATCTGAAATCTGGGCTCTGATACCACTTGTCGCGCGCCGTGCGGAAGCTTGCTTGACAACCAAACGAGTCGGTGAACGATGAGAGAAGAAAACCAAACCAAATTACGAGTTCAATTCACCAAAATACGACACAAATCAAACCAAACACAAGGATTTACGTGGTTCGGCAATTGCCTACGTCCACGGGAAGAGGATGGGAAGATTTCACTATATGGAGGAGAAATATAACGGGTTACAACTCACAAAATCACTCAAATATAACCCTAACCAAAGCTCTCAACTCCCTCATAATATCTCCCTCTCAATGTGCTCAAAACAATGCTAATTCTCTCATTTTCTCTCCTTAAGAAACCCTAAAAAACGTGGTCCTATCTATAATAAAACACAATTCCAAACAAAGGAGGATTCACAAACAAATAAGGATTCTAAAAACGAGTCTGCCACACCCTGCACCATGGGTGTGGCAAAGGGTGTGGTGCAGGACAGATTCTGCCACACCCTGCACCATGGGTGTGGCAGAAGGTGTGGTGCATGACAGATTCTGCCACACCCATGGCCGTGGGTGTGACAGAGGGTGTGGTGCAGGACAGATTCTATCATACCCATGGCAGACACCACACCAGGGTGTGGTGGAGTCTGTTTTGGGTTATTCTTCACGTTTTCACAATTCCTTCGCCGTTTTCGCACAGACAGAAATGCATTGTTTTCTTGTAGCTCTATGACGACTCTGTTATCTTTGAGCTCAAAGAAGAGCATCTTTTTGATATTCTGCTCATCAGGGAGCAATAAGGGGATAAACCCTGCTCAGCACCTCTGCAACATGTCATGTTTTCGAATGTTCGATCAGAAATCAAGTGTACAGCTCAACACCGACTTCTTTTCCATTGAGAAATTGTTGCTTGGAGCCCTTAGATCTATCCAGTCTGAAGACGGTATCTATGATCTAAACTCCCGCCACAGGAACTGGTCGTGCCGAATTTAATCAGACGTGAAAAAGTACCGAGGATAGTTCAAGTTTGGACATACCAAAGGGCTCAGATATTACAAGTCCTGGTTTGTTCACGAATTATACAGTAGGAAACTAAGGGGCTGTTTGGATGCATTTAGAAAACTAGAGTTTTTATGACACAAAATAGAAAGTGGTTATCCACCTCATCACTTTCCATTCGAGAGTTTACATTGTTTGGTTAGGAATATTTGTGAATCCTAAAATAATAGTATTACATTGTTTGGATAGTATAATATAAACTAGAGTATTTATGACACAAAATAGAAAGTGGTTATCCACCTCACCACTTTCTATAAAGTTTTGACTTTTTTATTATTTTTTTGGACACATTTATGACATTGTGTAAGCTTTCCAACAAAATCACTCCTAATTTTTGTGATTTTGCTTTCGGTAACACCTCATCAAAAGGTGTAAGCTTTTCATGTAAAAGAGAATTTAAACAAACAATGTAAAGTGATGAAAGCTAGCATTGGGACCCACTTTTTTACACTTTCCATCATTTTACATGGTAAAAACATACAACCAAACAGCCCCTAAGTTATCCTAAGTCATGACAGCAAAGTTGTCATTGACAAAGTACATAATAGTGATATTACAATATATTACAACCTTAGCTCTATGGCTAGAGAAACTAGGCCATATTAGTATAAATCCATGGCTAAAGATAAGAAAAGGGAAACTTTGTATCAAATATAAAACTAGCTTATGGATCACCAATGAATTCATTTTATCCATTTATGAAGACAAAAGATCAACACAAGTGGAAAAAATAAACCTGCCAATATATAGAATGCTCTAAAGATATCATAAACACCTCCCTTCAACTCTGTCGAAAATATTAACCTATAATCTACCATCAAATATTTATTTAAGAAGAAGGTGAGCACATTCTTGTTCTTGAGGCACCGACGGAATTCAACCAATTGGTTTGAAGCTCTGCAAGAACAGCAGTCAGGATTAGCAGTAATTGGACCAGAGTGATGCTGTCCAGAACCAGCCTCCAACATCTGACTAATGCATTAGCTGAAGCTAGCTCTCAAAAGGAGTCATGTTGTAGATCATAACTTCTTATAATCAATAATCAATATGTTTCTCATCACAATCAATTGCAATAGATAATGGCAACATGTCTAATGTCTCAAGCTAGAAATTTAAATTCTTAGTATTTAACTCATTCGTGCATTTCTGCATCTGATTCCTAGGATATGCTCACATAACAAAAGAACACATCGTAATATTAACTTGAGGCATGAAATAAATGTTAGATCTAAAACTTGAGATCTTAAAACCATATAGCCATGATTAATTCAAAAAGATTAAAAGAAACATAAAAGAGCGGAAGCTTATACCTGAATCCATTGATTGAACTTGATTTGGGTTTTGGATCTTCTAACCTTAGGGTTTTCTCTTTAGCCGAATTTCTCTCTTAGATGGGGTGAAGAGAATTAGAGAATGTTGTAACCCTAGATTAGGGACCATAACCCCTTATTTATAGGTGTTGTACTTTTACAATTTGGCCCCTCAACAAATCACAATTACAACCTAGTATCTGCATATATAACCCCATGACTTATTTAAATACCCATTAACCCAAATTAATTGATCACTTTAGTGGGTTATCCTGAAAGATAGCAGTACACAATGATTAATCATATGTGCCCATAATTAGATTTATTAGATTAAATCCAACAATCTCCCACTTGGGCACCATATGATTCCTTAAATTGTGTATAACCTTATGAGCTCAAAATTGCTATCACTGAAAAGGTATTTCCGAACAATCTCGTCCATTGACTATATCAATATAGGATCAAAGCGGTCTTTGTCATATTTATCATGACTCGACCCATCAATGGTCACATATACCAATACAATCAAACGGCATAGATAAATCATGGATGTGCAGCATAAAAATTACATGTAATGTGATCAGTACATGTCTATTTTTAATTGGTTCTCCTTTAGTGAGGTCAGAACAAAACATAATATAACAGAGTGTTTTAACTGAATACTTTATTCTGATCAGACAATACAATCAAAACATAAAGCACCACAATTACAAACTCCCACTAAATCATAATATCCTTAAATATTACCACACCCATATGAGCAGTATGCTCATGAAAGACCTTGGGTGGCAATCCCTTAGTAAGAGGATCAGCTATCATGGAGTTTGTCCCAATGTGCTCTATGGATATTTGTCCACTCTATACCCTTTCTTTCACAACCAGGAACTTAATGTCAATATGTTTTGACTTGATTGAGCTCTTGTTGTTATTGGAATACATTACTGCAGATTTATTATCACAATATAACCTTAATGGTCTTTTAACATTTTTTAAAATGCGCAGTCCCGTGACAAAATTTCGCAGTCATATTCCCTGATTGGATGCCTCATAGCAAGCTATAAATTCTGCTATCATAGTTGAGGAAGCTACTAGTGTCTGTTTGATACTTTTCCATGATATAGCTCCTCCTGCTAACATATAAATATAACCTTATGTAGACTTTCTGCTATCTTGGCATCCAGCAAAATCAGAATCCGAATACCCAATGACCTCCAACTTTTCTGATTTTCTGTATGTGAGCATGTAACCTTTTGTTTTCTGAAGATACCTCATAACCCTTTTGACTGCTATCCAATGATCCATACCAGGGTTGCTTAAGTATCTGCCTAACATCCCAATAATGTACGCAATATCCGGACGCGTACATACCTGAGCATACATTAGACTTCCTACAGCCGAAGCATAAGGAATCCTCTGCATTTCCTGAATTTCAAGGTTACCTTTAGGGCACTGATCGAGACTAAACTTGTCTCCTTTAGCAACAGGGGTATCTCCTGGTCTGCAATCTTACATGTCAAACCTTTTAAGTACCTTATCGATATAGTTTTTTTGTGATAATCCAAGAATACCCCAAGAGCGATCTCGATGTATCTGGATCCCTAATATAAAAGAGGCGTCCCCAAGATCTTTCATCTTAAAATTCTTTGATAGAAATCTCTTGGTTTCGTGCAACATGTCTATATCATTAGTGGCAAGCAATATGTCATCGACATACAGAACCAGAAAGATATACTTACTCCCACTGAACTTGTGATATACACAGTCATCAACAATGTTCATCTCAAAACAGCTCCCCATAGGGAGAGAGATTCTCCCAGGCTTCGTGCCCGTTGGTCAGGAGATCGAATCCTTGTTGCCACATTCACCTGGTCCCTCTGGCTTTAGGGGGTGGGGGGGACCCGGGGTTTACTTGGTCAGTAGCGGCTCGACTCGCTGTCTCTGGTTCGCGTCTCGCCCGGTCCACACATCGCTCGCCCATGTGCTGGGGATGAGCCCCCTGGTACTTAAGGGGTAGCTCCTTACGGATTGTTGGGGACTGGGGGGATTCGAACCGGGGTGCGGCGGACTCCAAAGGGAGTTTAAGTGGAGGTACTGACCAAGATTCCCTTGTCAACAAAAAAAATGTTCATCTCAAAACCGAACGAGATAATTATTTATTGAAACTTGTGATACCATTGACGAGGAGCTTGCTTGAGTCCATAGATGGATTTCCTTAATTTGCAGACCATATTCTTTGGGTCTCCCGACACAAAGTTTTCTGGTTGCACCATATAGATCATCTCATCAATATCACCATTGAGAAATGCAATCTTAACATCCATCTGATGTAACTCAAGATTATAATGAGCAACAAGTGCCATGATTGTTCTGAATGAGTCTTTCGATAAAACCGGAGGGAAAGTCTCTGTATAATCAATGTCTTCCTTTTGAGTATAGCCTTTAGCCACAAGACGTGTCTTATACCTCTCCACATTACCGTTTGCATCCCGCTTGGTTTTAAAAATCCATTTACAACCAATTGGTTTTGCACCTTCTGGTAACGGGACAAGTTCCCAAACCTTATTGTCTTGCATAGACTTGTACTCTTCATTCATGACATCAATCCACTGTTGAGAGTTAGAACTTTTCATGGCCTGAAGGAAGTTGATTGGATCATCTTTCAACATTCCACTACTTTCCTCATGTTCTTAGAGAAATACAATATAATCATCCGGAATAGCATTTTTCCTTTCTCTCGTGGATCTCCTTAATGGCACTGGTTCTTGAGATTGTTGAGTTTGTTCTTCTGGAACAAGGAGTTGTTCAACATTGTCATCTTGAGGTTCCGGATTTACTTTTTGAGCAACAATAGGTATAGGAACCTGAATATTGTCAAAAGTAACTGTATGGATTGGGTCTGAAGCCAATTCCTCCTCAAAAACAATGTCTCTAACCTTATTTCTCCCCCCAAACTCAACATCCTCAAAGAATGTTGCTGTTCCCGTCTCAAAAATATTCCTTAGTGTGGGATCATAAAACTTATAGCCCCTAGAGCGTTTAGAGTACCCAATAAAGTAACTGCTAACTGTTTTGGAGTCCAATTTCTTTTCATTTGGCCTATAAGACCTTGCCTCAGCTGGACATCCCCAAATATGTAAATGTTTTAAACTGGGCTTTCGACCAGTCCAAAGCTCATAAGGTGTTTTAGCAACTGCTTTACTTGGTACTCTATTCAGAATGTAAGCTGCTGTCTTAAGTGCTTCTTCCCAGAATGACTCTGGTAAAGAAGAATGAGCAATCATACTTCTTACCATATCCTTAAGAGTCATGTTTCGTCTTTCAGCTACACCATTCATGCTAGGTGAACCTGGCATGGTGTACTGTGGGACGATACCGCATTCCTCTAGGTATCTAGCAAATGGTCCTAGACGTTGTTCACCTGAACCATCATATCTGTCGTAGTACTCACCACCACGATCAGATCTAACGGTTTTAATTCTTCGGTTAAGTTGATTCTCAATTTCAGCTTTATAGGTTTTGAACATATCCAGAGACTCAGATTTTTTATGAATGAGATATAAGTGCCCATAACGTGAGTAATCGTCTATGAATGATATAAAATATTATTGACCATTCCAGAATGCCGTAGGGAATGGTCCACAAATATCAGTATGTATCAATTCTAAGACATCCGAAGATCTGTTGGCACCTAATCTCTTAACTTTGGTCTGTTTTCCCTTGATACATTAAACACATACGTTGAAGTCCGAAAAAATCAAGTGAATCCAAAATGCCATCAGACACAAGACGCTCAACTCTACCTTTTGAGATATGACCCAAACGCTTATGCCATAATGACGCTGAATTTTCCTTATTTAATTTACGCTTAGTACCACGCGATTCCGCATGTAAAGTTTTATTATAAGAAGCAATTGTATCAAGCAAATATAGGTTGTCAATAAGTACTCAAATAACCGGTTCCCACAATATTTGAATTAAAAGATAAACTGAATTGATTGTTTCCAAATAAACAAGAATAACCTGATTTGTCCAATACAGAAACTAAAATCAAATTCCGTCTAAAAGACGGTACTACAAAAGTATCTTTTAAGTCCAAATAAGAACCAGTTCCTAATAGCAACCTAAAATGCCCAATTGCTTTCACATCTACCGATTGACCGTCACCCACAAAGATGTGTCTTTCAACATCACTTGGCTTTCGGTAGCTCAGGCAATCCTGCATAGAAACACTTATGTGAGTAGTAGCACCAGAGTCTAACCACCAAGTGTTTCTAGGTACTGAAGCTAAATTAACCTCAGAACAGACCAAAAAAAGGAACGTACCCTTATTATCACGCCAAACGTGATATTTTGTACAGTCCTTCTTTACATGTCCAGGCTTCTTACAGAAGAAACAACCCTGATTATCCTTATGTTGTTTCTTCTGAACTGGACCCTTAGCAGCTTCATTATCATTCTTTCTTTTCTTATCCTTATCCTTAGAGACATAGGCCAAATGAGCACTTTCCGTCTTATCTTGCTTCAACCTGTCTTCCTCTTGCACACAGTATGAAATGAGCTCATTTAGAGTCCATTTCTCCTTTTGGCAGTTATAACTGACCTTAAACTGATTGAATTGTGCAGGTAGAGATAGCAGAACCAGATGCACTAATAACTCATCACAAAGATCAAGTTTAAGTGCCTTACGCTTTGAAGCAATATGAGACATTTCCATAATGTACTCCCTGATATTTTCTTTGTCCTTATACTTCATCGAAATCAAACGAGCTAAAAACGTGCTTGTTTTTACCTTATCGTTTTTCGCAAAACGCTTCTCAATTTCGGCAAGGAAATCTTTAGCCTTAGTAATCCCTTCGGATTCTATGCCCCTGAAGGCTTCCGGAACGCCGCGCTTAATGATCATAAGACTCATACGATTTGAACGCTCCCACTTCTCATATTCCTTCTTTGCATCAGGAGTGCTATCCGCATTGAGATGTTGGGATTGTTCAATTCTTAATGCAAGGTCTAGATCCATGCAGCCAAGAACAATTAATATGTTCTCTTTCCAAACCTTGAAGTTTGTCCCATTTAGCATGGGAATTGAGTTGATGTTAGCAGAAATTGTTACAGCAGATGCATTAGCTGAAATAAAACAAAAGATGCTCACATCAATAACCATATTTAGTAATCAATAAAATTCAAATAATGACAAATCCCATCTCAAGATATCTGGCACAACATTAATATCAAGTCTTTGGACAGTAATATTAACTTGTAAGTGATACCTTGTTGCAATGATCAAACATTAATAATAACTCATGTCAAATAATAAAACTATCTTTGGATCGATTCATTATTCACATGTAAACCTTATAATTGTCACACGTTTATCATCGCAGATGTGTATACAGTCTAAATAAATATTAACCTTCCTTTGGGCCGATTAAATATTTACACGAAAGCATACACACAAACATCTCACATTCCTCATGAACAATCTATACAAGAGAGGTTACTTTGGCAACTTCTTGTTTTAATTAAACAATTGGAGTGAGAGACAACCTTAATACCTTAGTGTCATAATATTTGAATCAAATAATTGATTAGCTACCAAATTAGATTTAAATTTAAAAAAAAATTAATTTAAATCAACTGAATTTCCAAAAAACTTAATTGGGGTCTCATAGCTTAATTAGGGTCCATAACTTAATTAAATAAATTAAGTATACCAAAGTGGACCCATAAAAAACCGAGGCTTAACCATAGTGAACACGAAGTTCGCTTGACTTCGAACGCGAGGTTCGACTGTATTGAGTACGAGACTCACTTAAGCACGAACGCGAGGTTCGTCTGAAAATGAACGAAAGCGAGGTTCGTTTGATAAAAGAACGTGAGGTTCGATTTGAGAACGAACGCGAGGTTCGTTTGAATCGAGCGCGAGGCTCGCCTGAGAACGAACGCGAGGTTCGACTTAAATTGAGCGCGAGGCTCACCTGAGAACGAACGCGAGGTTTGACTTAAATTGAGCGGGAGACTCACCTTAGACCTGAGCGCGAGGCTCACCTTAGTACGAACGCGAAGTTCGTTGAGCGCGAGGCTCACCTTAGAACTGAGCGCGAGGCTCAACTTGAACTAAGCGCGAGACTCACCTTAGAACGAACGCGAAGTTCGTTGAGCGCGAGGCTCACCTTAGGAACGAACGCGAGGTTCGTTAAAATTGAGAACGAACGCGAGGTTCGTTAAACTTGAGCGCGAGGTTCACCTGAGTTGAGCGCGAGGCTCACATGAGAACGAACGCGAAGTTCGTTAAATTGAGCGCGATGCTCACCTTACACCAAACGCGAAGTTCGGCCCTTAATTTTCGCCACGATTAATCGCACGAACCTTTAGGGTTTCAAACTGAAACCGCCGCCACCATTGCTCCTGCACCCAAAGATCGAAACCCTAGGGTTTCCTGATGCAGCCGCCGCCGTCGGAGTCGAGGGCGAGGCCGCCAGCGAAGTTCGCCGGCGAGGAGCATGGGACTGAAGACCAAACCCAAATAATCCGAAAATTCCTCGATTTTATCTTTCAAAATAAGATCCAGACCAAGAAAAAATCGAAGAAAAATCCAAAAAATTACTGTTCACCGGTAATTTTTTAGTTACAATTCATCCGAAAAAAACTTTACTGTTCACCCGGAAAAAAAATTCGTTACTGTTCATCCGAACATTACTGTTCATCCGAGAACAGATCTTAATTCAAAACCAGAGATTTAAGATCAAAAAACCCCAATTTTAAAACTTAAATCCCTAAGAATTAATCAAAGATGGCTCTGATACCACTTGTTAGATCTAAAACTTGAGATCTTAAAACCATATAGCCATGATTAATTCAAAGAGATTAAAAGAAACATAAAAGAGCGGAAACTTATACCTGAATCCATTGATTGAACTTGATTTGGGTTTTGGATCTTCTAACCTTAGGGTTTTCTCTTTAGCCGAATTTCTCTCTTAGATGGGGTGAAGAGAATTAGAGAATGTTATAACCCTAGATTAGAGACCATAACCCCTTATTTATGGGTGTTGTACTTTTACAATTTCACCCCTCAACAAATCACAATTACAACCTGGTATCTGCACATATAACCCCATGACTTATTTAAATACCCATTAACCCAAATTAATTGATCACTTTAGTGGGTTACCCTAAAAGATAGCAGTACACAATGATTAATCATATGTGCCCATAATTAGATTTATTAGATTAAATCCAACAATAAATAGGAACACGGTTCCAGCAAAGGGAACACAAGGACCACTTTTCTCCAATATGAGTTTTGCATTTTATTCAATTAACTAGTAGATTCACAAACATAGTCGAAATAATTACTTAGTTGGAAATTGTGGATTGGATTGTTGATTCCAAACAGCTATGGTGATGAACCTTACAATCCAAGAAGTGCTAACTGCTAAGTACTTGGGCATGAACTATACGCCAATACAAATGTGGCAAAGTGCTTGGCGAATATGTAAACCTCTTACTTGCCAATGTAAATGTTATTCGCCTGTTTCCACGCCTAATATATCGTATTTCATATTGTCCGAAAAACAGATCTCACATATTTCAAGCCTATGGAACTACGGTCATAAAGCAATCTCATAGACAAATAAGACTACTAGAGTCCAAAATAATATATATAGCATAACTTGCTCAGACATTTTTTAAGCATACTAGTTATAAGTACATAATCACTCCCTAAGCTCCTTTTCTAATAGTTACCCACTTTATATAAACATGTAAACTCCTAAATAACACTTAGCATGGACTAATTTAGACAACAATACTAGACTTGATAAAATCAATCACCATATTGACAAGCTTCTCTTGCTCATCTCGAGCAGTAGTATCCACCACAATCTTCTTTGCATCTTCAATTTCATAATCCCAGCATCCATTGTACCCTTCCATAATCCTCCCCATCTCTTCCCAAGTCGCAGGCTTGTGCCCCTTATCTCCACCCGATCTCGCCCTCTCTTCAAGCCTCCTCCTCCACTCCCTCTCATCCTTTGGCCTGCATTCCACGATTACAACACGGGCACCATGTGCATGAGCCAACTCGACAAGTTTGTTGAGGTTGGCTCGACAAGAGTGCGGAGAATCAATTACCACCGAGAGGCCAAGTTGAAGCTGGGTCTCGGTTATTTGCCAAAGTACCAGATAGGAGAGGTCATTGAGTGTAGATGGGGGGATCTGGTATTGAGATTGAAGGGAAAGAGTGTTGTCGCGAATGTCATCTTTGTCGATGAGAGGGAATTGGAGACAGGTGGAGATCGCGCGAGAGAGGGTGGATTTGCCTGTGCCTGGGTGGCCTTTCATGGCTATGATCAGCTGTGGCCATTGCTTTTCCATGTCTCTCTCACACACCAGGCTCTAGCACAAAGAGCAACAATCGGTTGGGGTACATAACATGATCAACTGTTTGCGGAGTTACACATCAAGTTGAAAGAACAAATGAAGATAGAACTAGTTCCACAAAATTTTGAACAAAACCAGAAATAAAGTATCATGGAATTTGAATTGCTATTTGCGTTCATTACAATATAAAGACACTATCATCTATTATGACATTATATGGATGTATTATAATCATCAGTACAAATATGTCATAATTAAGTAGATGTTATGGCATTCACAAATTGCTTGTCATAGAATCTTACTTGTTTCAAAATTACAGAAATCATGAGATATCCTGGTGTGGAAAAATCATGTAGAAACATGCACTTATATCTCCATAAGTGACATGCATGAAATGCATTTTAACAACTGTCCTAATAACATTGTTCATATTTATCTATTGACAAATGAGGAACTACCTCTTATCATGGATAATAAGCATAATAATCATGACACGCATCTTTAACAACTCACATTTAAATCAAATTATCAAGTCATATATATATATATATATATATATATATATGAGAGAGAGATAGAAATTCTTATGTCAACTTAAGTGGACCATCCACTAAACTTTCTATCCATT
>BQKN01065175.1:399820-410276 GCA_022839385.1 Asparagus kiusianus
AACCCAACAAGCCAACCTCACCGCCACCCCCCAAAAAAAGATAAAGGTTAGGGGTCATCTGAAAAGCACCCTTAGCTTTTATATTTCTTCTATAAAAAAAAAAAAGAAAAAAGAAAACACCGTAACAACGTTAACCACAATTTTCACTAGCAAAAATATTCCCCTGCATAATTTTACCTACCCATGTGAAAATCGCAGCTAATGCTGTTATGGGGTACTTTGACAAAATCTTTAAAGTAAAGGGTGTTTTCTGGTAACCCCTAACTATGTAAAGGGGTGTCTTCAGATATTTTGAAAGTTGTGGGGTTTTATCTCTGAGTTTATATTTAGCCTAATTATTCATATACGTGCAATTTCTCAAAAATTACCAGGGAGAATGATTATTCATCACTTGACAACCTAACAATCAACATCATTTGTGCAATTTATGTTTCACATTTAGCTCCTATAGATAATTATTTACAATCCAGGGTGGTTTAGAGAATTTTCCGTCCTCTCCTTTTATTTTATTTTATTTTATTTTAACTTTTCTCTGCCTTGTTGCTGAACACAAACCTGCCATTCACCATATGGACCCTTCTTAATTCTTCCCAAAAAGGCAAAAACCCTCCATGAACCTTCGTTGTGATACTTATCGAAGGGTTTCTAATTAAAATCAAGCCAAGATGTTTCATAGAAAAAATGGAGAATAATCTAAGATTGATTACCTCAAATTGGCGGACCTCCTCCAATTTCCTCCCCCCTCTTCTTCACTGCGCTGCTCTTCTAGCTGCTAGTGGCATCAGCTCCCCAAGGGATAAAGACACCTCATACTACGGACAACCCGCATATAAAACTGAATTAATTTCACAAAGGCCCCCGAACTTGTAGAGGGTTAGAAGAGAACCCTCTTTACTCTTCTATCTGACAACACCACCCACCCACCCAAAAAAAGGAGGAGGAAAACCAACCTCACAAAAAACAATAAAATAAAATAAAATAAGTGTAAGAGTCTTTGGGTGTGTCACAAAACGTAAATTTTTTTGCATCGAACCCCCATTGTAACTGGCAATAACTAAAATCATTGAGAGAAAAAAAAAGCCCCATTTTAGGCATTGCATTTAGAAACAGTTTAACAGTCTCCCCTTAATTAACTGTTTTTTCTCTTAAAAATATTTTAATTGTTTGCTAATTACAAGTAAAGCATCTGGCGATTAAACTTTAGAGTTGAAAAGAGCTTTGTGAGACACCATAAAGTTTTGAAGGGGCTTAGACAAAAAGGTTCAAGGGTTTTAACTGCAAAATAACAAAAGTGTATCTGACTATCTCCCCAACATTTCACTATTTGCATGATGATTCCAATATCTTTAAAATGTGTAATACTGTTATACCGTAAAATACACAAGTACTGACTTGCCTTTGATGTAATTCTAAATAAGCTATATACAAAAGAAACAAATGTTTTTGTTTTTATATAAACCTCTACATAAATGACCTACTAAAAAGATGGATTGATGGAAAGAGTCATCCCACTATTTCCCACTGCACAATGTAAGTTAAAAAATTATACTAACTTACGAAATAAATGAATGGGCATCAAATCAATACTAGTGACGGAATTACTTACTATGATTTATACATCATCAAATCTATGAAGAAAAATATCAGGTGGTAAAATATTTTATCTTATAAATCAAGCAACTCAAAACAAATGACTTTACCGATTCTAAGCCAACTTTTTTTTGATTTCATGAGATGTTTACACAAAAAGTTTAAATCTATATGTTATTGTACCCTTTGATTCTAGAATATATGTAGATCTTATACGTAATAAACTATAGGGCAAACACCACAAAAGCCCCTTAACATCAGACGATTATCGTAAAACTTCACTTAACTTTTAAAATATGGGGGAAAAAAGTTTATGTATAGAGATTGCCACTAAACTCCACTTTAACTTTCAGATATAGTTAGGAAACTTCTTTGACTTTGAGATTTTATTAGTAAACCCTTTTTAACTTTCAAAATATTTAAAATTAGGGTATTTACTGATAAAATCTCAAAGTTAAAGGGTTTTCTATAACTCCTAAACCTAAAGTTTTTTTTTTTTTTTTTTTTTTTTTGATATTTTGTAAGTTAAAGGGGGTTTTGCCGATAATAGTGCAAAGGTAAAGGGGTTTTATGATACTTAGCCTAAACGATAAATCCAATTTTTAAAAAAAAGAAACCGAGTAACTCTCAGGCACGAAATCAGAGGACCAAAAATTCCTCCGAGCTAGATTTCAGCCAAAACTACAGCCAAACCATTCCGTTTACAAACTTCCAATGCCGACTCGGCAGCACACTACACTGACCAGAACCCAACACTGATGAACTCGACGTCGCCAACGAGCTCAACGATGAAGTCGACGACGCCCTCGACCCAGACGACCGTCTCAAATCCGCCATCCCCTCATAATAAACTCGCCCACGGTACGCCACAATATCCGCATAATACACGGGCGTAGCGAGCGACACAGGCTTCGTGCACCTCGCGAACGTAAAGCACAAATTGTACACTAGCCTCTGCACCTCGTCACAACTAAATCCATGTTCATCGTGAAGCACGTGGTAATGTGTTGGCCTGCTTGTGCCCAAACTTCCATAGTGGCTGCAAAGATAGAAGTTGAATGTCGACGGGTCGACGATGCCCGTGTCCACGACCGTGCCCGGAGGAACATTTCCGACGTTGGAGTTGTCGTCTCGGTTTCTGAACAGCCGAGTGTGGTGCCTTTTTTGGGCTACGATGACCGTGATTGTTGGTGAGTAGTTATCTGATGAGACTGTCGATCGGATGTCTCGGACCTCTTCGTTGAGGACCATGTCGAATTGGCCGTCGCTGACGCCGTCGCGGAAGTAGATTATTTTTTGGGGTTTGACGCCGTTGTGTTGTTCGTAGACGTCGATGAGCTCTTTGCACATTGTGCCTGCGTCGATAATGCGCTCGACGCGGTGAGTTTGGGCTCGAATACTTGAAGCGTACCTGAAGAAATTTACAGAATTGTTGTCATTGTTTTCAAATATAAATTGCAATATTTATTCCCCAGTGTAATAATATTGAATTCAACTCGGTAGAGTTAATTGGTAACCGACTGTAATCAAGATAACTTAATTAATCCTTCAATCAATTAGGTCGAACACCGCTAATTAATAATCACCTATGAATCTCAATCTTCAGATTTATAATTGTGTTTCGAATCTAAATTGTAAATTTCTTCTGTGCATCTACCGGGGATATCATTTTTGTAGTCATCATTTGCTTGACTTATTGCAATCTCATCCATATGTTATTTATTTATTTATTTATTTATTTTTGGAGGTAAAAAAATAGCCTTAAAACTATTTTGCAAACTCATCCAAATATTATTATTTTCGGTCATGATTAAAGTACCTGGTGGACTGCGGATTAATGCTCCCAACCATGGCAGCAATCGATGGACTTGTCCTATTCCAACTCGCCGGATGATTCACATCGGCCCCAACAATCATAAACGGCCGCCCATCCGCCTCCATCCTCGGCAATGCATCGAACAACTCTGCATTACTCCCGCCAAGCTTCACATTTATCTTAAGCGCCAAATTGCCAAGATACAATTCCCTCTTACTCACATTATTACAATGATAACTCAGACAACACTGCGTCAGTATCCCAAGCTCAGTCTCACATATCAACTTCAATGTCTTAAACCCCGGATGCTTATCCGACATCATGCAAATGAGAAGGTCAACTTGTTGAGATTGAGTTTCGGTGAGCTCTTCGTATAGCCATCTTGAGCTTGAAAGTACAGCCATTGCGGATTCGCGGACGAACATGGGTTTTTCGGGTATTTTGATGCCGAGGGATTTGAATTTCCGAACGAGGTGAGAGATGAAGGGAGAGATTTGGAGGGGTTGGTGGTTTGGGTTTGTTGGGGTTGCGCTGAAGTCGAGGATTGCCCAGGATTTGACAGGTTTGGGATTGAGGAGTTTGTGGTTGAAGAGGTTGTATTGGCATTTGTCGTTTTGGATTTTGAATTTGCAGATTTGACCGTTGGCTTTTGCGAGTCTGAGAATTGGAGGATTGAGGACTCGACCAGTTATCTGTGTCATTTCTTTGGTGATCGAGACGTTGAAGTTCTTCGCGAGATCTCCACTGTACCATGATTTTTCAAAGAAAATGATAGTAAGTGAAATTTGACGTGTTTTGTTCCCATCAGATATAGGTGAATTCAAATGTGCATATTAGGATTGAACTGATTTAGTAGTAGTTGAAAGTTCAGTTTTTGTTTCAAATATATCTAATTGAGCTTTTAGTACAGCAGTCTCTGCTTTCTGGCATCTATAGAAATGTTGGAAGTAACCATAATAGATGAAAACATTTCTACATGAAACCTTCTGGTAGTTTTGGCCTTTTATCAGCAGGAAGAGCAATAATTTGAAATTTACTGGAGTGTATATTATTATAGCAAAAGTTGCTAGTTAATCTAATAAATTTCTAGTTATAACTCAAAATGATAAAGAAATACGGAGAAATGAGGCATTTTTGTATAGGGAAATGATTCAATCATGTAAATTTACAGAGGCTTGCTGATTGGCTAATAAATACTAAATGAACTATCTACCAAAAATACTAAATGAGCTTTTGATTTTAGTGGTTATTTCGATGGAAAATTGCCCTTCTTTCTTTTACCATCACATGATCTCAACAAAAATATGTGCACTTTAGGATTGAATCGAAATAGTAGAAGTTGAATGTTTAACTTCTGCATCTTAGCAATCTGTTGAAAGAATTTTGAAGTCTCCAGAATATGTGGGAAATAAATCAACATGAACCTTATGATACTATTCTTCTGTTTTCCAGAAAAAGAATTAAAACTCGAAATCTAATTGATACAATATATACTAAATTTAACATGAAAAATGTGAAGATATACCTGCAAGGTCCATTTGCATCATTGATCACGTCCATAATCTTCTCCTTCCTCAGACTAGGACAAGATGAAGCAATATCCCTCAACTTCTTCTCCTCCTCTTTCCCCAAATCCTCCTTTGGATAAACTTGCCCTTCAATGATCTCACAGAATTCCATTGGCACAAAATTCATATGATCCTTACTCAAATCCAAACAAGGCAAACTCTTATACCTCACCTCAACCTTATACCTCTGCCTATAATAATCAACAAGCTTCTTCTCTCTACCAGAGTTATCATCTTTAAACACAATATCCTTTGTCATTAATTCGCTCAGCCCGAAAACTGTAAATTTTTGATTGCTCTTCCGATGAGTTACACTCACTCGAACTTCTTCCAATGCAGACTCAATTCCCAATCTTTGAGTTTCGGTTAATTTTACATTTTCAGTGAATTTAATCCGTAAATTTTCTTGGAGGTATTTGAGCACTGGTCCAGGCTTTCGAACTGGCATTATAGAATCATCAACAGATAGCATTAGACCGAGCTCTGTGGATTTTGTAGTTTGATGTGAACCTTGAAGAGCTATAATCCCTCTCCCTAGATTATAAGAATGGTTGGCTCCTTTGGAGTACAGGTTTCTGCCAATGGCAAATTTTTTGAGAGCTGAATCCTTTCGTATTATGACATCTAGACCTTGTAAGACCTCTCTTGAGACTGGAGATTCTTTGAGCTTTGAGAGATTTAGCTCTTTTTTGTACTCTATGGTGGCAACATAAATTTTTCGATGTGATTCAACTTTGAATTGGCCAACAGGCAATTGGATTGAACTGTAAACATGTCTGTGACCATCATAGGCTATTGATGAAGAGGGGAAGAGATCCTTTCGGGAGTTGAATAGCTTGTGCTTGACTGATGAGAAGTCTGCCTTTGAGATTTCAGCAGTTGATTTTTCGAGCTCTACTTTGAATTCATAGTGTAAGATTCTGCCTTTTTCGTTGTAGTTGATGGGGAAATGATTGACAAGGATGTTGATCGATTGATTACGTGATGTTTTGGTTTGATTTGGCCGTTGCATAGGCACTAATTTGTTCAGGGGTTTTGCTGTTGAGATTTGCAATGAGTCCAGTTTTGATGGTAATGGGTCTGCAAATTTCATCATGCAAACTGCAAGTTTATGATTTTAACAATAAAAGTAGAAGATATGAAGCTACCAGCTAATGTTATATGCTAGAGACTTTTGATTAACATAGTCTAAATTGCTAAATTGCAGAATAATCCCATTGTTTACACTTTAATAGTCCAAATGACTACTAGAAAGTTTCTGCAATTAACCAACCAGAACAAAGCTCGTCGCAAGAGACTTGCATGTTCCTTACTTAAATCTGTCACTGAATGAATAAGCATGCCTCAAACTGACATCGGAAAATGTTAATTTCCCATCTTTTGCACTTTAATGTCCTACTAGTTGTCTGCCTAGAAATAGTATCACAATTGAAATTTTTTCAATTTAGACTATCAAAACTAACTGAAAATGGTAACAAAAATTTGCTTAGCTTAGTCCTTTAATTCTGAAATGGAATAAATAAGCAGATCTCAAACTGACGTACGTATCAGAAATGCTAAATTCATTCCTAATCCTTAATACCAAGGTCAAGATACTAAATTCACTCACCAGTGATACACTCTGCAATTGGCCGAGGTACAACTTCTTGCTTTTTGTTCTCATTGTGATCGTTTCTTGCTACCTCTGACTGGTTCAATTCCTTTCTCTGGCCATGTCCTCTTGTATCAGGCCCGTGCACTGAAGCACTGGTCTTGTTGCCGGAATTGGGCCTCGGGCCTCTATTCTTGGCCTGATTGCCTCCTCGGGGTTTCTTCACTTGGAACTCCATGACGGAGAATGAAGACCTTGCAGGAGACATAGATGAAGACATACATATATATATACAAGCATGGGAATAAGAGACGGGGACTACAAGTGTAAAATTAAAAAAAAAAAGATGATAGCATTTGTTAACGACATAATAGCTTAAGTAATTGGACAAGGGTATAATTGGAAGTTTAGAATAAAAGACTGACTGTCTCATTAGCTTGGCCTTAAGGGGGTTTGACGAAGGTTTAGGTGTTAAAATTCATAGAGATGATCGGTAGAATGATTGAGATTAAATTAGAATGAAGGCAGATGAAGATTATTCCAAAGGGATTAGATGACTGTATAATACATAGAAAACTTTTGGCAGTTTTATTGAAAGCAGACCTTTAAAAAAGAACACTATGACATGCTACTGGAGGGGTTGTATTCATACTATTTTAGGGAATCAATGCTAAGGGATAATATTATGAATTTGCAGTTGCACACACGATACGTTTTATTTAATCATTGATATATTTTACATCGCCGCATGATATTAGACCAATTTCATATCCTTTTAAGTTCACTTCCATCGGATCCATCAGCCATTTAATCAGACTTTTGGCACTATAGTTTTTAGTTTGCCAAATAATAAATATCGATTTTGATCTGACTTGAATCATAATGTGAAGACGAACATTTGAAACGACTTATCCTCTGGATGTCTGTAATCTGTATAACAGTGAAGGGCTTAGTTATGTGAAGAGAAACATATAAAAAACATCAATTCCCTGATTAGTATAAATCTCAGCTGTGACCTAGTAAGACTAGAGTACAACAGTACTTTCAGGTTTTGTTTTGTATAAACATCAGTTATGACATGAGACAAAAATTATTTCAGTTAGAAAATCTCCTCTGCCAAAGGAAGATACAAAATTGCTAGGGAAAAGATAAGGAACACGCTGAAATAAGCTTATTTTGTCGAACCTATTGCCAATGGGCAAAATGGATTGTGTTCTTGCACAACTAATTTCCTTCGTGCCTGACAATATTAGGAACGGTACATCGATTCAGCAGAAAACATATACAAGATAGTTTTGTATTAGGATCATTTGGCATATACGCATACTGATCAGATCATTTGGCATACACGCGTACTAATATTAGGATCAGTACATAGATTTTCTTGTTATATGCACATCACTTTGTGCATCATGATTCAAGTAACATCACAAACTGATCCAGGTCACAGAATTTCGGGGCACGAATGATAGTAAGCTTATGTTGCAAATTTCAGTGGCCTTAAATACTTACTCACATTGTCAGGCTTTTATTGGACAGACAATCGATCAGTCAATCTGTTCCAGCTGATTTGACTACAAAATATAGTTTTTTGTTTTGAATATCTTTACTTCCGCCTGAAGATTCACAGATTTCTTGAAAATCTTTTTACCTACTTCAAAAACCTATAAGAAAGTTCTCTTACGTCAAGATCCACTTATACATGCAGAGAAATTTGGTGAGAATTTTGTATTGCACCTAAGAGAGTTAGAAAGAATACTTACCATCATTCAGTTAACATTCTTTTTCTATGTTCATGGAAAATTAAGGTTTTTTGTTCTTATTCATAGTTCGCGCTTGTGTACTTATTTAAGGGCCCAAAAGTTCTAATACAGTTGGTTTGATGGAACCCGAAAGATTATCTACAAATATTGTATTAAACTCAGTTTCATGAAAGCTACTTAGCTTAAAAAGTAGTTCATAATGCCAAGTTGCATCATCCCACAAGAACCTCAGGTTATGGCCTGTCCTTACTCAACCTTTAACAAACAGAATCATTCTTAGAATCTTCACCTTCTAGACCCCGACAAGCCCACATTAACCATTAAAAATAAATAAATAAATAAACTTTTAAAAAATAAAGTAAACATGAGAAATAAATCATGTACAAGTCTGCATGCTACTTTGAGACCAGGAGATTGGGCACAAACAAAACTTATTAATTGGGGAAAGGTTAGAAGAAAGCAAAAGGCAAGTGAGTAGTAATTTGGCCCCTTAATGCTTCAATGTATTTTACGAGTTAAGAACTAGAAAGCAAAAGGGTAGCAAAAGATGCAAATACTGAAACTCCAATCAAATTTGATTGAGATGGGAGTGCATATTCTCTCTCTGCAGTGTGACTAACTTCATGCTAGCGCACTAAGTCAACTGGTCGAGTTTAGTGTAAACTATGAAGCTTCAATAAAACAAGTACCATTTTCTTTTGGCTCCCTTCATTTACTTCCAATAATCTAAGCTCAGGAGCATTACTCAATTGACTCTTCTTTAAAAGATAAATATGATGTTGACCAATTGAGAGAGGGCGCTAGTTCCTTTGAGAGAGAAGTTGCATCTTGGGCTCAGCCTGCACTCCCCAAGTTATATAGCCTACTATGTGATCTGTAACCAACTCAATTCATGAGCTTAAATTACAAGCTCAAGACACTTTCTCTAATACAATTTTAATCAACTGAACTTGATCTAGTGAAGTTCCAGTCATATCCCAAACGTCCATTTCTTTTGCGAACTATAGAGCTCATTGGTAAGTTCTTGAATTTGACTTCATTAAAAATCGAACCGGCTGAGAAAGTAATGGACTAAAAGCAATCGTAAAGTTGAGGCACACTTAGGCATGTTTGTGGTTATGCATATATTGGACAATTAGTTGAAAGTTTGGGCTAATGTTTGAGGCCATGGGGTTATGCTATCTGACACGAACCTTCTTTTTTATCCTAAAAGACTTCACGGAGGAAAAAAAAAACCTTCCACATAATTAAGTGGAATGATAGGATTCATGTAAGCAACCCAAAAAAATTAAGGACAAAGACTCTCTTTTTTGAGATCCATAGATTTTATGCTAATTATCTAACTTGAACCTCCTCCTTTGTCCTAACAATTCTAGACGGAAGGTGGAAAAAACCCCTTGAGAAAATTGGGTGGAATAGTAGGATTCAAGTAGTCAAGACAAAAAGTTTGGAACAAAGATATGTCCTTCTGTTGTTGTTTGAGCTCACGGCCATAGAGAGTAAATGCATATCCTCTCAAAAATACAAGAACATGGATCAGATACTTTTGGTCGCATAAATGCGTAGAACTTCATTCAAAATAACGCTTCGCACAAAATAACTTAATAAACATCAACACTAGTCTTAACAAATTTGAGAACAATATCCACAAGCTTGTAACAACCACTGCTGGATATACCTCATATGTTTTCAATCTGTCTTTGGTCCGTAGATGCTTTATGTCGTTTTGAAAACTTGCCCTATAAACTTCTATTTATTTCTTAACATCCTTCTTCCTAATGTTGGTTTTAGGCCTATTATCCAAAAATTGTTTTATTTCCTTTGGACCCACATCTGAATTTTCTCATTCTTTTCTTAGATGATGTTACCTTAAGGTCCACAAATATTATTATGGATAAAATGTTTCTGTCACATATTTGTCAAGTTAATTAATTAAGGCCCAAACGCCAAAGTCCCATATTATGTCATGAATTTGATTTCAGATAAAGATCTGTACATTTTAAATCCTTAACCTCCTAACCAAATATCCTTATTGTTAAGAAATCCCAACTTCCTTATTTCTCTCCCTATCTGCACTACCTCCTCAAATCTCTCTATTCTTGCCGTTATTTATTCATTTGGTTGGGGG
>BQKN01065175.1:420276-443153 GCA_022839385.1 Asparagus kiusianus
ATGTTTATATAAATATGAATTTGTGAAAATGTTGAGTAATTAGTTTATAGACTTAACAACAATAGTTTATATTTTTTATTAAGTCTATAAAATCATTTTATAAAATTTTAAAATATTATTTAAGTCAAAATGTCAAAAATATGTATTGTTTAGTTTTCATGAATGAAGAGATTTCTTATTTGGGAGGTGCAATTCCAAAAAGACTTTTTGTAACATATTTATTATCATGTTTATAATCATTCCCCAAAGTTTTACATATTTTAGAATTTATTTGCTATTTTTAAAAAGGGTTTAAAGTTTAATTTTACTGTTCATTTTAAGCTGATAACATGTTATCAGTCGACTGATGGAGTTGATCAGTCGACTAATGAACTCGACTGGAATTATCAAAAGTTTTTGTTTTTGCGACCGATGAGTTTACCAGTCGACTGATGAGATCTTCAGTCGACTGATGAGATGTGAGCTGCCTGTAACGATCAGCTCATCGGTCGATTGATATTGTTCATCAATCGACCGACGGCCTCTAACGGGTAGTTTTTCCAGATTGTTTGATTTTCCATTTTTTGCCTTTCTTGATTTTCTCTTAATTTTGGGGCTTGTTCTATGATCCTGTATATACTCTATACCCTCTAACTTTTGAGGGTTATCAAGAGAATATTTTAAACAAGTTTAAGAGAGTTTCCAAAGAGTTTAAAGTTTTGTTTAGTTTGTTTAAAGGTGTTTAGAGCCTTGTTCTAAGCTTGATTTTGTGAAGAGATTTTCACAAGAGCTAGAGGAGATCATCCTTGTTTGAGCTTCATCTCAATCTCTCTCTTGTCATCATAGAAAAGTTTCCTTAAACTCAAATTCTAGCTATTTATTATTTTGATTATAATTTTCATAAGCTAGATTTTACATTGAGTTTATATTAATTTTCTTTGTTACACACCCACTTGAGCTTTTAGTGTTTTCATACATAGTATATTTGGATGTTGAGAGATTATAACATTGAGTTGGGCTTCATTGTGTTCTCATCTATTGTAGAGAACAAATTATTTGTATTTGAGCTTTCATTTTGTAGATCACTTTGTAATACACATGTACACCGAGAGAAGTGTGGTGAGAGATAAGGTCGGTTCCAAGAGGAGTGACGTCGGTAATTAAGCCTAGAGAGATGTCGAAAATCTGAACACTTGAGGAAGGACACGGACTAGAGACCAACACTTAGAAGGTGTAAAGTGTGATTGCTAGAGTGTGAGTTGTGAAAGTTTTCAGTGAGCTAGAAAACCGAGATTGTGTTGTTGTAAACGTTTTTCGGGTAAGCGTCGAAAACCCGGTTGTATAGTGGATTCTCCCCGGGAGTGGGGAGCGGAGACGTAGGTCGGAAGGACCGAACTCTGTGATCATTTCCTTGTGTTTGCGTTTGCATTGGCGTATTTATTTGTGCTCATTGTTTATTCATTCTATATTGACATTGCTCATGTTTATTTGCCATTAGTTTACATATCATTGCATATAGTCTTTTGAATATCATACTTGCTAGGATATTATTGTTAGTTAGTTTTAAATTGGTATTAAATCGGATTAGATTAGCATTCACCCTATTCACCCTCCCCTCTAGGGTGCTTTCAAGTGGATCTCATAGCCTACAGTTGGATCATAGATTGGCTAGTGGAGATTTAGACTCCTTGGAATTTGCCATCCATTAAAGTTAGGCCTTCACAAACAAAATTTGTTTCATATGTAACCAGACTACAATTATCATAAAGCCTAAAAGGACCAAGTGTGGAAGTTATAAAGATGAGTTCAGATTAATGTGCGCTGCGGACAACACAATGGGTAGGAAATTCCACCCCCTCCCCCACCCCCCACACACACCCACACACCCACCCACTCACCCACAAATGTTGTCTCAAGAAAATGCAAAAAAGTGAATCAGATGGGGATATATTATCTCTCTACGATGCAAGTAATTAGCAAAAAAGTAATTCTTACTTTAAATAGCATTGCAGCAGAGAGACGCTCTCGTAAGCAGTAAATCTGAGCAACATCAAGGGCAGTTGATTCGAACTTAAGCCACCGATCAACTACAACTGAAACAGTGTTGTCAGGAGAAGACATAATCTCCCCTCCCTGCTCCCCAGAGTATGCATTAATTTCCATTTTGTCTTCCTCGTCACTAGAAGCTTCCAGATCTTCATCACTGTCTTCATCATTCACGGTGGCAGGGGCAACTGCCAACTCCATTGCGAGCAACAACAATGGATATGGCCCAACCAATGAGCAATTTCTGATGTACATCCCTCCATCTCCACGAGTCACCTCATCATAGATGATAAGCGGGTTGCCACCAGATTTATTGAAAGATAAACTGAAATTCGAGGAATGAGGGTGCAAGCGAACTTTAGCACCGCTAGCAGTCTCCACCACAGCCCTTTTATTCTGTTTGCAACGTGGGAGCAGTTTTCCAACCATTGGATAAGTACCAGCTGTGAGTACCGCCCGCATTATACCTGCATCCTGAGCATTCAAGCTACAACCGGAAGTGTCCTCTGGAATAAATCCAACCCTAACCAGTTCAGTGTGGAGCTGCTTACGCATGTGAAACAGCATGTCCATAGTGTTGGATGAAACAAAGTACCTAGTACAGAAATGAGACTCTTGGCCCCTATCTTTGGCTCGCTTCCAACACTCGAAAGCTGCAACAACTGCTAGCTGATCACTATAGCCGCCATATAAGGAAGCTAATTCAACTTTTGCAGCGGCAGCTTTCTTCTTCTCTTCTGGGGCCATGGGCAGAACAAATGGTTCCCTGTGATCAGCTGCACATGCTAGAGTTAATGCAGGTTCAAGACAATTCATCAAGATTGAAAACAGAAGCATCTTGCTGGTCGATGGATGAACTGGAAGTGCACCCAGTTTCTCCCCAAGTTCTGTAAGTTTTTCATCTAGAGTTAAAGCACCAATGTCCTGAAGAACAATGATTCCATTCCGTACAGTTTCATAAACTGGAGGATCCAAAGTTTTCTGCAGAAAGTCTGCTATTTGACGTTGGGGGTCGAGCAACTTCACCTGCAAGAGGAAAGAGTTAGGCAAAACTGTTTAACGTAATAAAGATTTAGAAAGGAATCAAGCGAAAACATGCCTGCAAACAGAGTTCCTCAATAGGTATCCTCTTTATTTCAGGAACCTGGTAGTCTGGCAAAGATGCTGCTCGGCTTTTTGAATAGAGATGGTAACAAGTTCCTGGTTGACAACGGCCAGCACGGCCCTCACGCTGTCTTGCACTAGCCTTTGAAACCCAAGAGGAATGAAGAGTAGATACATTGCTATAAGGATCATAACTTTTCTCCTTCATCCTACCACTATCTATAACATACACAACGTCATCAATTGTAACAGCAGTCTCAGCAATGTTGGTCGAAAGGATAATTTTTCTAACACCAGAAGGTGGACGTTTGAAGACCTTCTTCTGCTCAGAAGATGGAATCATAGAATGGAGAGAAAATATAATAAACTTTGAGCTATCTGCAAAAAAAGGTGAACCAAGTAACCTCTCTCTTGTTTGATTTATATCGTCCCATCCAGAAAGAAACACTAAAATAGCCCCTTCCTTAGAGTCAGTACATATTCTCTTAACTAAGCGTTCTATGAGTACAGTGTCAATAAGTTCCGGATTGATACTTGATAGGTATTCCTCAAGTAACTCCTCCTCTTCAGCTAATTTTGATGAGTCTTTCTCTAAACGCTTCTTTATTATATCATAAACCTGCTGTTGATTTTCTCTCTGAGCCCAATCCAATGCCGAGCTTCCATCTTTGGCAGTCAAAAAGCAGTCGGCACCGAAAGAAAGAAGCATACAAACTTCCCCTACCCTACCTTTTCCAGAAAACACCATCAATGGTGATATACCAGTTAATGAATGCTGGTAGTTGTACACTTTCAAGGTTTGCTTGGAGGATAATAATTCCAGCAAAGGGTCATATTCATCACTTGATAAGGCCAAGTCAATTGATTCATCGAGAGCAGTTCTGTAATCTTCCGTTAACGAAGTGACGTCCTCCATACTGCTTAAGTCAGTAAGATTCACATGGTTATCATCTGCTGATCTTAATATAGATAGCACATCCTCCAAGTAAAAAGATTTGACCTAAAGCAAAACAAGTCTACTGAGTTACCACAGACAAACATAAGTTTGTTCGAGCATAAATAAGTATTTCAGAAGAACGTTCCGGTTCTTACCGGATGGGTAAATCCTGGGACCTGAATAATAGGGCAGCCACCAAAGTACTGAGAGAACCGCTCAGCATCAATAGTAGCACTCATGAGAATCTGCCATAGTAAAGCAAAAGAGGAAGGAAGAAATTTTTAGTAACTTCCACAATTTGTATGCAATGCTAGATATGACGGAACCAAAATTCCCATTAATTATCATTAACAAGACCAAAGGATCATGCTCACCAGGCGCACATGAGGACATACAGGCAGCAAATCCCTGCAGCCAATCACAGTTCATGAGGATTAAGAACTTGTTCCTAAACTAGTATCTTAATTGACATCTTCCTACATTTACAAAATTGTCAACACGGAAGTGTCAAGACAATCAGAGTCTATACCAGAAGAAACATTATATTCTTCTAGTGCATGCATTAAAAGAAAAGAAAAATTGCAACTGTCATTGGAAAGAAAGAGGTTTGATAGACCCGCAATTCTAGAAACTTGGATAAAAATCCCATGTGAATTATTTTCATTTCTGTCACTATAGGGGGAAAAGAAGCATGCAAGGACCCTAAACTACAAAAAAGGTGTCTTAGTGACACATGTTATTTTTTGCACCACCAAAACTCAATACAAGTATATGATGTTGTAGATTATTTTTCACTGCAAAACAGAAGACCATAAGAGACAAGTTGCATAGACTTAATCATCACAAAGGATGAATAAACAGATGATAATACATTAGGTTCTATTTTGTGGCATGAAAACCGTTATGTGAATGATGCAGGCTGCTTCACAAATTGATGAAACAATAAAAGCAGACTGCTTCACAAATTGATGAAACAATAAAAGCAGACTGCTTCACAAATTGATGAAACAATAAAAGTTATGTACCTGAAAATTGCAAGCATGAAATCAGAAAATCTGTCCCTTTCATGAATTTCATCCTGTAAAAATAGTACATATTACCCTCAATTGAAAGATGTAAGCATGTAATTCAGTTAAAAGCAGCTGAAAGAAACATACAATTTTCTAGGGATATGGCTGCTTTTGTGTATCAGAAGGAAAAAGAATATACATGTCTCGCAAAAGTGCAATACCTACATTCGCATTCATTTAAAAGGAACCTATATTCCTAGACAAGAGATTTACCAACTGAATAATCCAGCAAACTTCTAACAGTGGAATAATATCTGCAAAAGGTTGCCACAACTTGCAAGACAGTCGGTGCTTCCGTGCTTTTTAATGCAATTTTTTGTCATTTTGGAAAAACTAATGAGCGAGTAACAAATAGAAAAAGTTGTACTCTCCTTAAAGCACCGCTGAAGCTCAAAATTGAAAAACATGGGCTCCTGCAGCATTACAAACAACTTCCTGCTTCAAAGACCACATTGGAGTTTCGATCATAATCTAATTGTACATAATGCTAGATTATCTGTGAATACAAAAAGAGAGGATTTGGAAGCCCAACAAATCTTGGAAAGGAATATCTTAATCCTATCATCAATAATTCAGCTTTATTGGATAGAGTGGCAATTTATTTGGCCAGCCATCATCAAATAATAAGGAGAATGGCCAGCCATCACCAAAGAATAAGAAGAACAGCAGAGAACAAGAAATGACAACTAGGGTGAAACTTTTTTCCCTGGTGTATATCTGCGTGTTTTACAGGTGATGCAAGGAGGGGTTTGGGTGTGGATTGTGTGAAAAACCTTTCAGAATATATCCTTTTACTTAAAATATAATATAAATGCACTTGGGTGCTAACTACTCACATATGGAGTTAAGTTGTGATTGCTTCTTCAGAAAATCAGTTATACCATCTTTTATGCCGAATCTAAGTACTTTCCTCATTTGAATCTGTCACATTTCTTCAGATATGATCCTTCAACAAATTATGTGTAAGACCCCCATTTAGTCCCACATCAGGAAATGAATGAAAAATTAAGTAGCTTAAATAGGTAAGTCCAAAACTCAAGTGTAACATCGGCTAATCGATTTTGGCAGTGGATAGAGCCAAATAACGTGTTACACTCGGTATGTCCCACGGCTTGTACCACGCCAATGGACCCGCAAGTCCGGGGCGTGACAAATGGTATCAAAGGAGACCTATACCAGGTGCCATCATCAAGGGTCAATGAGGTCGGTCAAGGTGACCATCAATGCTTTTGAATTGGGGATCACTTCCGTCAGAATTATATGGGCAATCACTGTAGCAGAATGTCCATCCTCAAAAGGAGAGGCCCAATAGGCAACCATGAGAGAGGGGGCATCAGACAGCTAGAAGGAAGCATCTTAGTTCCTGATCCTGATCTTCAGACTGATCTTCAGAACCAGGCAAGAGGTCCACAGCGGCAGTCTGCTAGCGAGCAATCCATAATGAAACAGGTCTCATATGAGAGGGTACACAGTCAGGATAGCAGACTCAGGCGGAAGATAGGCTGTGCGCATACATGGGTAGCCCCATGGGAGCAGGTTTTGAAAGAGAAAAACAGGCCGCATCAATGACATTCAATATCAAGCAAGCAGGGAAGATCAGCTCCGCTGGAACAGTCTCATCATCGATTTCATTTTGACCACTTCGTTCTATTGGAGCATTTGGGGTGGGGAAGAAGGTTTTGATAAGAAGTTTTTTCTTCGTTGAGGGGAGTAGAGCAATTGTCACTTGTCAGTCGGAAGCATGGAGCTAAGTGCAATGTGGGGCTAAGTGTTATATTGCGTGAGCACGGTGGGAGCCACCTCTAGAGCCCATAGGAGCCATCTCTAGAGTCCTTCCACACCACCTGGTGATGTTAGGATGTGTCGATTGTCATGTCGTGATGAGGACGTCGCTCACGTAAGGTGGGGTGATTGTGAGACCCTCGTTTACTCTCACATTGGGAAATGAGTGAATAATTAAGTAGCTTAAATAGGTAAGCTCAAAACTCAAGTGTAACACTGGCTAGTCGATTTTGGCTGTGGATTGAGTCAAACAATGCATTACACTCGGTGGGCCCTATGGCTTGCATCGCGCCAATGAGCCCGCAAGTCATGGGCGTGACTATGAGGATTGCAACCAAGACTTTGAAACAGCACAACTTCACCAAATAAATGGGCAGAGAATGTACAGAACTAATTTCAATAATTTCAAATATTAAAACATATAATAGTGATATGGATTATTCCAACTGTCCAAGTCAGGTTAGTATAAAATGAAATCAGAAAGTGGCATGCAGGCTAAAAGACAACACATTCCACAAAGACAACACATACCACAATAACATGGGTTATTCCCTGAAGTCCATCCGTAAGCGGCTTGGTTGCAGTTTCTCCATTCGTTGCATTTGTGCCTCGGCTAATTAACAACCTCAAAAGGACCCCATTTGTGCAAAACATAATTGACGATTGTTTTCCTCCTTTAGACTCCAGACGTATCTGAAAATTAAAGAGAATAGGGTTACTATTGACATGCTAACTGCAAACCACTGGGAATAGCATGCTCAGATAAAAGATGCTAAACTCAGACATTATTCTGTTAGCCAACTCCCCCACAAAGCTTAGTTTCATGATATTTATTGTGAGGGTCCATTTCAATCGATCACTTCCATGTATTAAAATCGAGGAACACAATGTAATAATCACACTGATCGGCATGGCATATTTTCGAACAAAGATTGTCTTGTTTGGCAAGTGAAAAGCATAAGGCATAAGCATGATAACTCCATGTATCACATCTACTCCTCCATGCTTAAAAGGAGAATTCAAAGATTCACTGTTCATGCTACAGCAATACTACAGTAAATATTGTAGCATAAACAGTGGATCATGCACTCGAAGTTATTGTTCATGCTACAGTCATAAATAGAGAATCAAATCTCCTCCATACTTGAATTTACTATTCGTACTACAATAATTTATTGTATCATAACCAGTAAAACAAATCAAATGTATTAAACCTTGGATCCTTCTTTTAAGTATAGAGGAGTAGATATGATTTCTAATTATAAGCATACAATAATTAAATCAAATGTATTAAAGCTTAGAGAGAGACAAGCTCAAAATGCAGTGCTTAAAAATATAGGGGGGCGTGCTTTGCACGGGGTGCACACTAGTTCAGCAAAAATTGAGAAAGGTACTCAGTATAATCTAATTTTAACTTAATAACTTTGTCCTTCAAAATAATATAGGGAACTGGGTTACTTCCATAATGAATAGGCAACAGTGGTTGCGGTGTATGGCATCAAGTATCAGTCATAAACAAATTCGAAGTTAAAAGTGTTAAGTATATGAAGAAAAAGTGTACCTTATATCCGACGGTATCACCAACATTTTCACCTCTCTCGTAAGAGATTCGATCAGCCACTACAAACCCACAGCCCCAGCATAAGCATATATTTTGTTAAAACAAAAAACATATATATATATATATATATATATATATATATATATATATATATATATATATATATATATAAAGTACCTGAAATAGCAGATATACGTCTTGGTTGTGTGCACACAATTTTGCAAGTTTCACCCTTACCCCAGATATGATCCAAGATATACTGGGGGACCTGAATATGCAGAGGATATAATAATGAGCATACAAAGGCAGCAGATAACTATGACCAACCATCCATGCAGGGGATATTTTTCAAAGCATTAAACCAACGTCAGAATGAAAACTGTTCAAGAACCAAATGATTTAGCCTAGTTTTCAGGAACTCCAAGAAACACCACTTGTTACAGTTACAACTTTCAAAGACAAGAAAAACATATTTCATAATATATCACATAATAAGACAATGGCTAGAAATCATGGTTCAACATCATTCTGGATCAGAATTGTGTGCAGAACATCAAGGCTTATAAAAAAAACAAAAATAGTCATTTTACCACAAACTTTTGAAATCGACTAAAAACTAATCCATCCATTCAGCACCATTGAAGTCAACCTTATGTACGCCCCCAAAATATGCACTTTAGGTTTAAATAAATAGAGATCTCAGTTGAGTTCTATGATGGTAATCAACTCGCTACGGCAATTCTCTTCCTTTATAATAGATTAAGGGCATGTTGTGGAATAAAAGTGCGCCACACACGAAATTATTAGACATTAAAACTGCAGTTGCAGATTTCAGGAAATGCATTAATGTCATCTAACAACCGACCGTAATATGTACTAAACTGTCATACAGGTTCATACTGTTGAAGCATACTCAAGATTAACTGATTGCTAATATGCTTTCTTACTTGTCCAAGGCCACAAATAACTCAAAGCATAATATATAAAATCAACTCAGAGAACACACAGGAAACCTGAGACATAAGTTGACCAAGAGCATTATTTCGAGCTTGAGGTCAAATTTAAGAATTTTGCAGTTGTCAGCAAAAATACAGAAACACGTGAAACAAAAGAGCAACCTTGGAAAAGCCAAGCAGTATATCAATAAAATCCCATGCAGGGCATGCTAAATGTATCGGAAAAAGATTGAGCTTAAAGAGCAAATAACCTGAGTAGTTTTGCCGCAACCAGTCTCCCCTGCTATCAGCACAACCTGGTTTGAAAGATACAACAAAAGATAAATTATACTCGAGTCTTTTAAGAAATTCAGATCTTTGTTCTTTCACAGAAGATTAATGCGTCCATGCATGTGTAACTTCTTTGTAGAGTTTTCACTAAGGTAACATGCATGTGTAACTTCATTACAGAGAAACATGATCAGTCAGTATACCACAGAGCCTCTCTTAATTACAATAATAGGTAAAATGATCAGGAGAGTATATCAAGATGAACTGAAATATCTAAAAGTCCATCGCAGAGAATCCATTAGATAACCAAAGGTCTACGCCATGAAAATGAAAACCTCAGTTTCTACAAATCCATACGCAATCTGCTCGGTGCAGGAGCATACATAAAGATATTTTATTGTTTTACTTGGCCTATGCAATTATAAGGTTTCCTTTTTTTGGTTAGTAAGTACGTCATTCTTCAATTATATTAAAGCATTCAATTTCGTAAAAGACTGCTGCAGTAAAACAGAATACTAGAATTCTGTCATTGAAAAACAACAGGTAACTATCAGAGATCAAGTGGGAGCATAAAATACTACTGATCAGCAAACAGTAACCCAATAATCTTGAAAACATGAGAAATTTACCTTGATATCCATCATCTACTCATATTTTAAAAGGTATCTATAAAGTATTTCAACCAAATTGCTTACAGCATAGAAAATAATCTAAAATATTTGAAACTTTGCGGAACCATTTTAGATGCTCTTTACAGGCCCTTGCACTGTGATGTATATATGTACATGTAAGCGCTTTCTGTCCAATGGATACCTCAATAAATCGCATACCAGCACATACATATGTAACACTTGGAAACTAAATACTTATGTACGCTTATTGTACCTCTATGATGTACCCAATAATGTACAAGGTACCCCATGATGAATTTTGATCATAAATTCTGTTTTAATATAGCAAGATACAGGTCCTGGCTACAATCTTGAGAAGGGTTATGGCATGTGACATGATCTATATGATTTAGGGCCATGTAACAAATAGCCTCAATAATTTTAACATGACATAAGGTCCTGTACAAGTACTCCATGTTAATCTGAGACAGCTAGTATGCTAAATAACTTATCTTCTCAGTTCATGTTCAATTCAGATAGTATCGTTTCACTTGATACCCACATTATGACTAAATAAAAGCTCAAGATATGCAATATCTGGTTCCAAATATGATCTTCAGATACTTCTCTATCAATGTTACAAAAAGCGGGTGCTTAGCCCACCTAGGCTCCTACCTAGGTCTTCAGAGTGCCTAGGTAAGTGGGTATCACTTAGCAGATTGCACCGCTTAGGTCTTGGTCGTGATTACCTCAACTATTGCCTCCATGTCCTCTAAGCTCCTCTGAACTCCTTCGGCTTCCACCAACTACGCACACCTCATCCAACTTCTTCGACCTTCAGCAAATCCTCCTCCGCCACCTCTTAAAAAAATCCTCCTAGCCCACACCTAAGTGCTAGGTGCCAATTTTTGGCACCTAGCGACGCCTAACGCTTTTTATATAACATTGATTGTAATTAAGAAAATAAAACATATATGAAAACACCTAGGCCAGGCCTATGCTCCTGCCTAGACCACCTAGCGCTTTCTGTAACCTTGTTCTCTATACAGCAATTTTAAGAAATACCTGTGAATTTATTTAATCAAACACAGTGGTCCTATAGAAGTCATCTGAATAAAATAATTTCAACGATCTTAAGAGAGATAGTAGTAGAAGTCATATCTGATTCAGATGGAGTTCGTTTCGCTTCAACTGGTTACAGTGCAATCAGCCCTCTGCAAATAACTATACTCATAGACTCAATATGCTTGGAGTGCATTGTTGAAGCCTCGACGTGCCCCAAACAAATAGTGCACTTCGAGTGGAAAATCATTTATATCTAGAATTTGCTAATGTGCCATTATGCACACCATACAAACTGTAGTGTCACCAACACTCATTTTAAAGTTGAAATAATAAATACTTTCTCGGCATAAAATGTATTTGCAACAATATCTTGGTGTTCCAACAACAGGTAACCATACACTTATACTAAAATATTGGTGCAGTGGGAATGGGTGGTGTCCCCACAACACTTAATCAAATATATTTTTAGGAAGGCCACAGGTGCAACAGCAAATTTAGCTTTATTTCAGTGTCATTAGAAGAAGACTATAAGAGCCCCACTTCTAAGTGCAAATTCCTCCTATGTGATGTGAACCAGTCAAATTATAGCAAACATGCAAGGGCACTTGCAATTGGATGGGCTGCAACTGGGCCCTTTTTGCAATTAACTAGTTAGAATTGCAGTTCTGGTAATATATGAAGTAGATTCATAATCCTAAAGGCTAAAACATCAGAGAACATCACAAACACAAAAGAAGGAAAAAACTTAAATGTCCTTAATAAACAAAAAAAATGACACGAAATAGGATGTGAGAGAGAAGTTGCAAAAGGCAGTAAAGAACCTGATGAGTTTCTAAATTCGCTGTGATGACATCCTTGAAGGATGCAATAGGAAGTTTACTTCGGTTTTCCGCAATCTGCTAGTCCATTTGTCCAGAAATAGTCAAATAACAGACCATGGAAGTAACTAACAATTTAGAAACAGACAAAGAGTTTAGGTTTCTGAAAAAGTTAAATAGCAAGAACCTTTCTTAAATGGGGATCATCATTCATTCTTTTTGTGAGCAGCTCCACCTTCTTAGCAATTTCACCCTTGCGCATTTTGGGCCTGCAAAAGCTAGAATCTAGTTTCCGTACTCTACTAGCTGCCTCACTACGATTCTCCAGTGCACCTTCAGTCAATTCTCCGTCATCAGGAGGGTGACACGAGAAAAGATCTTGTAGCACATATTTTGCCTCTTCAGATAATGTCAGACAAGTAGCCATTTCTTCATCTTTATTTGCTTTCTGATTCTTCTTAGTCTTGTATGCAGAAAGGCAGCGTCGATCCCCATACCTATAAGATCGCAAGTAATTTATGCTAGTACACTACGATGTAAAGGTTTAGAAGACTTGTAAAAGTATGGCACAGTAACATTTGAAGTTTAAATCATAAATAGGTTATTAGGAGTATAAAGTAGACAATACATACTCTTAGCACACCTGTATTTGTTTTCTTGTAGAAGATATTGACACAATTATGGATAATGTTCAAATGTTGTTCTTAATGACATATTGGTCTCAGGTCGTATCAGCAAGCTAAATGGATATGATTGAATAATATGATTATAAAGAGTTAAAAGTTGTAAAGAAAAATGAGTTCAACCTGCAAGTGTAGTTCATTCTAAGTTCTAACAGAAATAGAAATATCTAATAGCACGTTATTTCATATGTGAACATCTGTTTACCATTCAGATTTCAGATGTATCAGAGAGTTTCACGCTCTCCTTACCAGTCTTCATGCTTTAAATAGATAAATAAAATAGAGAATTTGAAAGTGTGATAAAGGCTCAAATGTGTATGACTATACATCTGAATACGCTCACTAGCTCTCTCCTAGGAAGTTAGGCAATAACGTTGAGGTAATGAGCATATCTATAATGGTGTCCTTCACATTCCAGCTGCCTTCATTCACTTTTGATCAGCCTTCACTGTTGGTCAACATAAACCGCTTTGCTGCTTACAGGCACCATGCTAAATCTTTCTTTTAGAAAATAACAATGAGTGATATATGCAACTTACCCAGAACTTTTTGATAGCATTCCCATTTTACGGCACATTTGGTGAACAGCAGCACGTTCTTGTTTCGACATCCCAGGCTCAAATGTGTGGACTGAAATTTAGAGAATATAACTAAATAAATAAGTGTCATAAAAGCATGTGTTTAAAGACTTTAGCAATAGTTTGTATAGCTATTTGTCAAGAAACAGAATGCTATCTGCAATTGTAAATTTCACATGGTAAATTATGTATTGTCAAAATGAACTTGAGTAATCCCAGACTAACAACCTGATAAAAATCATCCCAATAAAACTTAATTCAACTCAGTGCAACAATGTAATGTTGATAAGGCTACAATGCTTAAATCTTAATGAGTGCACAGAGCTTTTTAAAAAAACTAAGCGAATGGATTCCCAAGATATAAAAGAAAAGATTATGGTAAACTAGACGAGAGCCTAATGGATAAAAAGTGTATTCAGCAACCATACTCAGATAACCTAATGTTATTTAGAGACCAAAGCTAAATTGTTGGGAGAAAAAAGAAACTTTTGCAATGGTCTGTTGGTCATAACGAGAGGTTTTTTGAGTAATGTCCACTAGGTTGGTTTTATTTATTTATTTATTTATTTATTTATTGCTTCTTTTGTATGTTTATATCTTTTCACTCTTCAGTTTGACAAAACTATAATCTATGTACTCTTAGTAGTAAATAAAATAATGTTTAAATTCACACAAAAAAACTATTTAATCAATTGAATGAAATATATCTCAAACTAATTTCGATCCATTTTATAAGAAAGAAATTAGATGGAGATGCTTTGTGACATCCAATGATGCCAACTGGTTGGAACTCAGAGTCCCAACTTACTTCTAGTTACTAAAATTAAATTAATGAATTACGGAAAAATATCTTTAATACAAAATATATCATAACTTTTATCATTTGAATTTTAACTCACAGGTACTAATTTATTATATAATTTTGCAATGTTGAATTAGATCCGACAAAAGAACATAAATAAGACAATTTCTGTAGAACCTTTTTTTGTTTACCGACCGCCTGTTAGTTTAGATGTTTTCTTTTAAAAATAGTTTTTCCTATATCTACACATTTACATACGCATATAGTTTGATAATTAATAACCTTATTTATATTGCCCATCAGGCTATTCAAAAATTCTTTTAAAAAATTGCAATATACTATACTAAATATGTACAATACTTTAAAACCTATTGTTGCAAATAAAGAAGTACAATCTACTACAAACAACAAAGTCGTTATCCTAAATTTTTTGAGTCGGCTGCATGAATCGCATGTTTCCATTCATTTCCATTATAGTTCACCTCCTCCATTAAGTTAGATATTATCACATCTTTCTTAGTTTTTTTTAACCAAGTTCTTTTTCAGTCAAGCTATGGTCTTCTTTACCCCCATTAACTACAACCTTATCTCTCTCCTAAACCATTTAGCAGCTTCCATTGCACATGACTAACCATTTTAATTGATTCTCTCTCATTTTTTTCCTTGACAGAGTGACTCTAATATTCTAGAATGCATTCATTTCTTATCATATCCTTTAATATATATCCACAAGACATTGTACCAACTCTCCAGTGTTGTGATGTAATATTTTATGTTTTTATTGCCAGTTGAGGAATTTCCTTTTGGCAAAAGAGGCAGGAACTGATATCCTCCATGATAAATTGTGAACATATATGAAAGAAAAAGGTGGCAGTTTAAGCAATATGAATAAGGCTTCGCTATGTAAAGACTGGTGAACAGGCTATAAATTATCCAATGAGGTTTGGAGACATTGATGAATGTTATAACTTGAAAGAACACCATTACGAATTGAAAGATGTAGGCATGGAAGTAACACATCATTCTTGAAGAAGAATTGCAACATTGAATAACATATTGCTCAAAAACTCATATAAATGTTTAAGGGTATGGAAGATGCTTAATCTTTGGAAGAACTCAATTCAAATGCTCCCATTTCTTTACAAGGTTGTCTAGGAGGATTAGTGAGCTTTGGGGATTTTACTTACAAATTCATTAACAGTAGGGCTAGTCAACGAAGAAATGGGGCATGTGGTTATGAATATAGGACAATAATGCGAGCCGGTCTATGGAACCTTTCTCTGGAGCAGTGGCGAAACCATTCAATCGCAAGGGGCACAACCCTCCAACCCCCACCCCCAAAAAATTTACTTTTAATGATGTTAGACTGCTATTATATTGACTTTGTTAATATGCCCCCCCTATTGCAGTTGTTACTTTGGCCCCCTACCAACCACCTAATTTGAAAGAAAACCTCACCCACCCAACTCAAATTATATTTAATAAACAAAAAAATAAAATCAAATGTTTTAAGCTAGACAGAAAGGAAAAAAAAAGGAGACTTCCTCTTGGCTCTTGCTCTTGTTCTCCTCATAGATTTTAACCAAAACTACTCGTAACTCTCTCAATTCTTCTTTCCCCTTTCCATTTTCTCTTTTTGATAGTAATGCTTTATTTATTCTTGTTGTGATGTATAAATTATTGTGATTTATTAATGAAAAATTATCATTATTTGCTAATGATGGAGAATATTATTTAAACCAAAATCGTTATTCTTTGTTCATCATTGTTGATTCGTTATACTATTGTTCATTAATTACTATTTGATATAATCTTTTATTTTCTGATGTTTATATATATTATGCCCCCCCCCCCAACCCCTAGCCCCCAACTTGGAATCCTGGCTCTGCCACTGCTCCTGAGCAATCTCTTCCTCGCTATCTAATGCTTGCAAAATATGCACTTCCTTGAGGATGGAGAAAGTGTAGTTCTCAACTTTTTTCCACAAACTTTATATTTGAGGTCACAGAAACAATGAGCCATATGAAGAAACAGTGCCTTATTTCCTGAGTTACAACATAAAGACTCGCCAAAGCTGATTATCATCAAAATTTCTAGGGCTGTTCAACTCAGAAAACATATGGGATGTAGCCCATTGGGGCTATGTTTTTGTGATTTTAATTTAATTTACAATAACTGATAGGGATCATTGGACACCTTTCAAAATGATGTAGTTCCCCAAATGAATACATTCCTTTAAGAATGATATACTTACGTTAAGAGCTGAACTGTAGCTGTTTATTATCAACTCATTAATAACGCTGTGTAGATTAATTCCTTGTTCTAGAAATAAGTGTCAGAGTTCATTTTCTACATCTAAAAAGTCATGTTAAAGAAAAGCATGTAAAATGCATATGGTTATAAACATAAAATCGAAACCTATGCGTCCAGCACCAAGATCAACAAAGAATTTTAAGCAACCAGCAAATTTCGTTGTTCTCGAATACACCGGCAAGAAATGACCGTGTTAAATAGTAAAGTCAACTAGTTTCCTATAAGCAAACAATCCACAAGTTCAAGCTGTTCAATAATCAACCCTACACTGTAACTTCCACCAAAATTCTTTCCATAGCAATCGGCGCCATTTCTCCAAATTTATATTCTTGATTAAGAACAAATCACAAACCCTAAGCCGAAATTGAAAAAAAAAATCGATCGGAACCATAACGCAGAGCAAGAAACAAGCATTCTTCCAACTAAAGTTCTATTACCAAACTTAGAATTACCTTGGGCATCAGAAGCACGAAACTCCTCGAGAATCTTGCCGATTCGAATACGGGTGGCCTCCGACACAGAGCCCTGCTGCTGGCCGCCGCCCCCTTTTGACTTCTTCGGCCCATTTCGCCCCATTTCCTCCTCTGATTTCCTCTTTTTCCTCGCCACTGTTGCTAGGGTTTCTGAAACTCCTCTTCTCTTTTTTTTTTTTTTCTTTCCCTCTTTTGGCGCTTAATTGATTTCGATGGCGTTTTGATTTATTTTGCGGTCGGCGTTCTTCTTTGCCCTCGTTTGAGTTTAGGGAGTCGAAGGGGGATCGAAGCGCTCCTTGTTTAGTTTCTGGATTTTATAGGAGCGACCTAAAGAGGGGGAGAAATCGGGAGAGGGCAAGCACGAACACGTGAGGGTTCATCGATATTGATTTGGGTTAAGTGTGGGTCCCACTATAATTTTGTGGTAGGTCTTCTAAGGTAGATTGTAATGTAGAAAAATGCTAGGGGACCGTTTGGTTCATGGGATGGGCATTGGGTTTTGGACAGAAAATCTGACAAAGTGCCAGTTTTGACAGGCTTTCTGCCCAAAACCCAATGCCTTCCCATGAACCAAACGGACCCTAAGGGGCTGTTTGGTTGTCATGTTTTTGGTGGTGTAATACTATAGTCGTCAGATTGTTAAACTAATTTATTTAAAAAAAATTAGCAAAGTAGGATGTGATATGACATGATAAAAGCTGAGTTGACAGCCTTTTATTAATTCCCAACATGAGTTGATGTTTTAGGGGTGTTTTACTGTAAGTGTCAAGCTAAGGTGGACCACCCAATCTCATATTACTGCCGCAATCCCATGAATTACATAAAACGAGCTAAACATTCCCTAAGGGCTCGTTAGGTACGCGTGAATGAGTGAGAATGGAATGCAATTCTAACTATTTTTTCCCGCGTACCAAACACGAAGTATTTTTAGATGTTAGAATTGAAATTCTCACTTCTTATTAATTCCCACTTTATGTGGGAATTGCCATTCCCAACCATTTAACAAGAAATTGATATTCCCACTTAAGTGGGAATAAAAATAATCAAATAAATCCCAATTATACCATCCTTAAAAGATACAAATAGATATAAATTCCCATATGAAAATTGTTTTTATAAAAAATTAACTTATCTTAAGCTACTAGTACAATTATATAAATAAATATAAGCATGAATATAACTTGCCCAAGTTCCAATATACAAACATCCTTCCTAAGTAAATTTATATCACTGATATTGCCATAGTTCCAATATATTGTGATATTATTTTTTAATAAATCCCTGATATCGTTCATTCGTTCCTAAGAAGTATATTAACGCGGACCTTGCCTTAGTTCCAATATCTTTTAATAAACTAGATATACTTTGGAGTGACAAACTAGTTTATCATTTTGCAATTTCAAAACTTAATATTTTGATACTTTGATGGTTGTCCAATTATTTTACTCATACTATTTTATGGATATTTTGATTAGAATTTGGATATTTCTAATAATTTGTTGAATGTGATAGTTTATGCATATAAAATTTTAAACTATAGATACTATCGTTTATATTAATTTTGACATATGGATGATAAATTGCACTTTTTCCCTTTTTGGTCACCCCCCCCCCCCCCCCCCCACACACACACACACATGAAATCTCAAAATATCTTTTTATCAGGAGATGTTGTGAAGAGTGCCCAATTATATGCAATATCTCTTATAAGGCATTCTTCTCTCCACTAACATACAATGAAGTTAGTAACATTAGCTGCTCGTACAAATAATAGACATGTAGCACTAGAAGTTAGAAAAGTGAAATTATAATTATCTATAATTAAAAATAATTTCTATGAAAATTATTTTTTAATTTGTAAGCCAAAAGTTTGAAATTGTTGCCGAAACGGTGTGCCAAAATATAACTATTACATGAATATTTATTTATCTAAAAAAATATCATTTCTATAAAACTTATTTTAAAAATTTATTTAGTTATTTTTAAAATATTTTTAATTTTTTTAATTTTGGTAAGGGCATTATTAGAAAACTAAATTTTATTCTCACTTGTGAACAAATAATACCAAATGTGAGAATAAGAATAAGATTGTCATTCCCGTTTTATTATCTAAACGCGTCCAAACATGAGAATGAGAATGTGCATTCCATTCTCACATCTATTCAATTCCATTCCTACCTTTTTTTCATTCTCACTTGACTCCATTCCCGCGTACCAAACGAGACGTAAGTGTACTATTCTCTCATAATACTTTGGCATTACTACTCACAGAGAGTGGGGTCATGATGACTCACCACCTAAAAATTGTAGTGGTGAGGCATTATGACCCCACTTTTTGTGAGTGATAGTGTCAAAATAGTACAGGGAGTGGTAGATTTATCACTACTATATAACGTATGGGTGCCTCCTAAATTTGTTATCCATATATAAATTCATATGGCAAATGGAATTTTTACACAAAAAGGCCATGTTTTTTTTGGATGAGGGAACTTCCCCCACGGTCTTTTGGACTATACGCATCAAATTCCTAAACGTGGCTAAGGAGCATCCCAAAACGCACGGCCTCATGTAATCTAGTAAATTAAATTAATGTGAGTGAGAGAGTCGAAAATGAGACCTTGAAGCATTATTCATAAGTTACTTACAACTCAGCTAGATCCTCTTAGCCATAATATTAAAGACATATTTGAACTTTGTAAGTTACTTATGTTTATTGATTTTGTTGTAGAGGACATAGTAGTTTCTTAATACCAATAAATAAACATCTATTTACCCTTTAAAAGAGGGAGTTCATGAAAAACTTTATCTAGCCTAAATTGTCCTTCAACAAATTTAAATATACCAAAGTTATCCATCTGCATTCAATGACATGTTAAAAGGGAATTAGTTAATGTGAGTAGTAATAAATAATTTGATATAATAAATAATTTATGAAATTATTTAATAAATTATTAAATATTGATTATTTAATAATTTAATAAATTAATAAATTAATAAATTATAATAAATAATAGAACTCACATGAGTTTGGCGTCGACGGTTTCAATCCCACGAGTTTAGTGCTTTTGAGGAGATTTATTCGTATAACACCTTCTTTGTTTTTATATTCATATAATAAATAAATATATGTCTAAAATGGTTCCGCCTCCTTTACATTTTGAGAGGGGGCTATCCGTAAAAAGGGTCGGTTGGTATTCTTTTCACTTCTCCTTCCATCGTTTCTCCTCTCTTTAGAAATCAAAAGCCCTAGAATATCCCCGTCGGTTACGCCTTCTCTCCGGTAATGCTTCTCCTCAGCCAGCGCCGTCCCACAATCTTAAGCCATCAATTGCCCAAGATGATTACTATTGTCATCATCATCAAACGCAACGCCTCTGCCATCTCCTAAGTTCTCACATTTGCCGTCATCTATCTCTCATCGGCCTGCAGCTTTGGAGTTTGGCATTGAAAAACTTTTTATTCTCCTTTATCAAGGTACTATCTCCCTTTCTCCTCTCTTTTAATTGTCGACTTGTGAGGTTAAAGTACAATTAAAATCGATTTTGCTTGACTTTACCGACACTCAGCTCGCAAAAGTGCACTTAGAGACGAAATCTCTGAGATTTCGACACAACTGCGCTTCTCTTTGTGCTCTGATGCTTTATTATGCCCAAAATGGAAAATTTTCCAATGCCCAAGCTTTATGGGGTGAGATCATAAGTAGTTCATATAAGCTCAGCATTGAAATTGTTTCCGCCCTTATGGAAGCTTATGCAAAGTTTGGGGAATTTGATGAGATAGTTAGAATTGTGCATGAATCATTTATTCATATTAACACTTCTATAATGACACATATATCTGTGCTATAATAAACTATACAATTATTACTCTATAATAATATGTTGTACAAGTAATATAATCTCTGTTTATGTCACTACTGCAAACCCATCTTCATTGTGCTTTGCATAAATCAAGAAAGCTTCATCAAATGAAAACACAAAAAAGATATGACCCAGTCTTACAAATTCAAAGAAATTAAGAGAAAAACAACGTCCTAAAATAACATAGGAAATTCAAATGAAGGTTAAATTAATTGAATCCAGTCTTTAATGGAGAAACCGCAAACAAAATCTACTTGAAACCGTTATAGTAGGATTGTTGCATGAGATTTAATTCTTTCGTTTGAATTTAGTTTATTTTCTTGCACTACAATTAGTTTTTATGGCAATTGATATTTTTCTAATTTTTTCTTTTATGTTACAGGAATAAGTAGGAGGTTGTTGATTTTCCCATCTATCCAGGTAAATATTAATGTTTTTTAAAAAATGAAGTTGGTTTATTAGATTATATATTTATTGATTGATTTTAAATAGAAAACAAAAATTATTTTTTGGTATGCATGCTTTTATTTAGCTTAAATATATGTTAACTGCTAAACTTTCAATTCTAAAGAGATGTTCTTAGCATCTTCAAGGCATCGTCATTTACTACTTGGGTGTTGGATAGTTTATTCTTAGGCTTGAATTCAAAACAGATCTAATTATAAAGTCTGTCAATATAGTTTATAGTGCTTATTGTAGAAATGTAGAATTGTATTGTATTGATTTTCTTTAGGAACTTATGTACTTTATTTATATTTATATGTTTTTTCATGTTTTGTGATATAAACCTTTATATCATAGAAAACTAACTGATATAATTCGTAAGCGCATTTTTTATTCTAGCAGACGAAATTTCATTGGTCTAATTTTTGGCTACCCGATATATATTTACTGTATTTACTATCTAAATTAAATAAAGATGGAGATAATATCGAGCAAGTCTTTATATTTTTTTTTGACCATAGAGGAGCCGTATGAAGCCAAGGTTACTCATCCTTCCTCCGATTTTCTTGCATTTTTGTTGGTTCCAACTTTGCAGAAACTAGCAATGTATTTTTTATTTTCGTTTTAACAAATACTTTGCAGATACTTTGCAGAAACTTTACAGAAACTGTAAACCTTCTAGAAAGTTTTTAATATTTATGTGTATTATTACAGTAGACTATTGATTAATTATGAAAATATCATGTGATGCACAATGATAATACAAAATGTAGGTATGCAGTTAAAATCATAGTTGAAGATGAGACGGATACTGCAAGAGTGGCACTTTTTGATGCAACAGAAACTCTTATAGGATGTAAGGCACAAAAATTCATGCCTGATTTAAAAGAGATAACTTCTTACTTTATTATATTTTAAACATATAAAACTATATGTTTCATGTATAATTAATTAATTATTTCCTAATTAAAACAGAAAAATAATCAGAGTTCGTTATTCCAAAAGTTTGTGCTAAACATTGGAAAGACATACACATTCCTTGTGAAGTTAGATAAAAACTCAAAGGATGAACGGACACAAGGAAAGATAATAGCACAAGAAATTCAACTCCAAGAAGACAACACAATCAACATTGGAGACGATGATGCAATTCTTGAATTACCAAAAAAGAAGATAAAGGTCGAGAAGGAATGATCAACGAAAAAAAATTAACAGGAACAATTTTAAATTTTCAATACATTTACAAATATGTTGAAGGAATTTTATTTATCTTTTCGTATGCTTTTATGAGGATTAACTTATGAATGTTATTTGTTAGAACAATTTATGAATTACAACAATATGCACATATTGTTGTCTCATAAATATTGCATGCTTTGATTTTTTGGCTGTTATTAGCTTAAACTTATCGCTCAATTATGTCAAGCTAATTACATATTTAACAAATACTTGACTTTATTACTTTTAAAATGCATTTGAAATATTTTTGGGTTATCTCGACACAATGTTATGTTGATGAGTCTTC
>BQKN01065175.1:448153-470191 GCA_022839385.1 Asparagus kiusianus
TATTTAATACATGTCCTCCCGCACCCTTCAATATTAGAAACCACCACCCGTTAACCTGGGGCTTATTTGAAAGCCCCCTTTAGCTTTAGGATTTTTCAGAAAAATCCCCTATACAGCATAGCAAAGCAATTTTTGCATGGGTCGGTAAGATAAACATCGGGGATAATTTGCAAATAAAAATTCTAGTTTATGCTTTTCTGAGCTTTCTCTGGAAAAATCTTAAATTTAAAAGGATTTCCTAATATGGGGTTTTTTATTTTATTTTTTATTTTTTGATATTTTGAAAATTAAGAAAGGTTATTTGATAATCATCCAAATTTAGGAGGTTTTCTGAAATTTAGCCTAAAAACAAACATGTGAAACATTTATTGTCTTCGTGCATAAGCTTTAGCTCATCATTTTCATTATTTAATAAGCTGGCTTTGCTAATGCTTTTTAATACCAATTCAGATCATATTCCATTTTTAAACAGACGAAAGGAAAAAAGAGTAAAAAAAGGAAAATTATGAAAATATCAATACCTCCACAACATAATTAAACAAGAAGATAAAAAAAAGTATTCAACGGAATATCTCTTCTCATTTGTTAGGTTAGCATTGTCCTTTCAAGTTATATTTAACAGAATTTTTAACAAAAAGTTTTTTTTTAAAACATTTAAGGGTACAATGACCAAGTTGAGAAAAAAATAAGTATGAGGACCAATTTAAGTAAGGAATCCTAGTACTGAGACCAAAATAGTATTCTAGCCGATTCACAATGAAATTGTCCGACAAAGACATGCTCTATTTATTCATATAAGATATTTCTCTCACGTTAAATTATATGAAATGTCACAAATTTATACCATACTAGTTCTTGTGCATGTACAATGGCACGTGGTTAAATATCAAATTATTTATTATTTATTATTTCCTTACTATAAAGTAAGTCAGATTTATTTTAAGCTAAAATCTATAAATATGGATTATTACGTTTGTCATAAATTTTATTTAAACATTTTTTAAAAAAATTGTAAAATGGATTTGTGTGTAAAGCTAGGATCAATATACTTTTATATACTTGCATACACAACATTTATTTTTTAAATTATATCACACTTCATGTAACATATTTGTTCATCGGATCAAATTATCGATTTCTAATTTGTTTATCTTCGTCATTAAATGTAGTGTTAAGTTTGGAAAAAATATAATAATATATTGTTGATGTGTTAATAAAAATATAACCAAATACTTAATATTAAGATGGTTTGTATAAGCTCAGCACAAAGCACATACTTTTCACAAGACTACAAGACAACTTAACTATTTATAGACTTAAAATAAAAAAAATAAATACTAAAGGTTAATGATGACTCTAGTATAATTTTATTCGACAAAATTATTCACATAAGCATATTAAAAATTTGCATGAAAATCATTTCTAAAGTTCCTAATTTTACACAGAAAATTAACTCAGACTATAAAATATTTTAAAAAATAAAATCCTTTATTCCTTCTTTTTCATATGTAGTTGAGCTAATATTAATTATTCTCCACATTTATCTTTTTTCTGGGCTATTTTACTATAGTGTCTTCATCGTGTATATCAATTGTGATATCAGGTTGGTATGCAATAGAGAGTAAAAGGTGAGGCAAGAGTCCAGAAAATATATTAGGATATACTTGGATCAATCAAATGATATTATTACTCATATTTAATATGCATCAGAGACAAATTGTGTTGACAATCTTAAACTATAAAACAGACTATATGGGCCCTCTAATATAACATTTTTAATGTAAGCAACTCTTAAGATTAATTTTAAAAATCTCTTGGAGCCGGGAATAAACAATTGACAAGTTTGCAGTGGAAGCTAGGGGAACGCAATATATTTTTAAGAATTATTAATCTGTGCTTAATTTATTTATAATGATAGGATCTCATTATTAACTAACTACAAGGCCTAGTATTGTTGATGTTTGATATCACACAACCAATGAGAGCTATCCGCTGATGGATGCAGCTTAGATCTTCGCACTGATGACGAAGAGTGAGAGGATGAGAGATGGGGCCACTTCCTACTTTGACTTTATGTCTGGTTCTTAGAACTCGGGACGAATGGATAACCTGCACGTAAGAATCGTGAGAGGACGGAGCTTGTTTCCCTCGTGGTACCTCCAACGATCAAGTCAGTTGGTGAACTTGAATGGGGTGAAAGAAGAACGATGTATATATCCTTATGCAATATGTGCTTTTATTTTGGGGGTTTTAGATTACGAACCTACCGACTTGCCCATCCCTTTTTTATGGCAAATAACATCTGTATTTATAGAGGATGCCAAGGACATATTGGTCACTTTATAAGTGTACTATAAGACAATGGTGAGGGGTGAGCTGGAGGTTGAGTCACTCTTTGTTCTATACGTGTTAGTTTATGAGTGATGGGAGGTAACTTCAGCGATATTGGGAGCCAGTAGCCGATGAGTCTTGTCAATTTGTGAGTGACGGGAGGTCACTTCAGTGACATTAGGAGTCAGCAGCGGATAAGTCTTGTCAGTTTGTGAGCGACGAGAGGTCACTTCAGCGACATTAGGAGTCAGTAGCCAACGAGTCTAGTCGGTTTGTGAGTGACGGGGGGTCACTTCAGTGACATTGGGAGCCAGCAGCCGACGAGCCTTCAGATGGCTGAGGACGGGGACATAATGATGATTATTAAAAATTAAATAATATTGAGAAGTAATATTCTAGGTTGTCCTCGGGAGGAGTGACAGCTAACGCTGAATAGCGATCTTTTGATATGAAGAGGATCGACTGAGTCTGCCTCTCGAGTCGCATTTGAGGAATGATGCCGACTCGATCGGGGGAGTGACAGTTCGGCTGTCTTTCAGGTCGACTTCGAGGAGTATTGAATCTCTGGAATGCTGATTTTCGTACCGACTAACACTGTCTTCTGAGTCGGCAGATCGCGTCGGCTCGGCTAAGGGGTCGAGATGCCTTGAGTCGACCAACAATATCTTCCGAGCCAATCTGCCTGGTGGGTAATGGTGTTAGCTTGCGGGATTGCATATTTGTGGAGAATATGGGACACCCTATAACATACATTGTTATTTTTATTGTGCGTTAAAGAAAGGCAGAGAACCCAGGTAAGTCCTCATCACAATGAATGTTATACAATTTAAGTATAAAGGAAAATGGAGAGTTGATCAATAGTGCAGTTGGTGAGGGGGAAACTCTAAAAACGTAATTTGGATATGTGGATATATTATAGATGGAGATCGAGAATGATGGTTTTGAAAACTGTGGGTTTGTAGGAGTATTTTAATATGGTTTGTGGTTTTCTTTGTTCATTCTCAAGATATCTGTGGTCTTGTGAGTATATATAGCTATAACATTACTACTCTCTTTTGATTTTGTTGAATAGTTTGGGTGTAAAAAAGTTTTAAATTATCTAATCGGCTAAAGTACGATCATATAAATGAAGCCTACACATGAAATTTATTTTAACCAATACATATATGTAAGTATTACAAATGGCATTGAGATCTAAGATATGTGTGAGATTCTCTTTGACTTTTATACAAACAGTATTTATTTAAATAATAATAGTATAATTAAACTTTGTAATATGAAAAAAGATTAAATATGTAATATAATTAATTATTTTAAAATAATCTAATAAGAAGAAAATAGATGAAAGTAATGTGAAAATTATTATAATTTCATAATTCATAATTTTTAAACAATCTAATCTAATCTAATAAGAAGAAAATAACAAAGACATATACCTGTTGAAAGAGATGAAAGTTCTATGAAAATTGTTATAATTTCTGATCTAAAAAAATCAAACATACCATATAATTAATTTCTTTAAAATAATCTAATCTAATTAGAAAGAAAATAGATGAAAGTATTATGAAAATTATTGTTATTTCTTAATATGGAAAAATTATTAAATATATAATTAATATAATTAATTACTTTAAAATAATCTAATATAATCTAATAAAAAGAAAATAACAAAGGCACATACCTATAGAAGGAGATGAAAATGCTATGGAAATTGTTGTAATTTCTTGACTTATATATATTGGTATGTGATATTGCATGTGAGAGGATAATAATTATAAATATTGTTCTATTTAAATAATAATATAATTAAACTTTGAAACTAATTATACAGTATAATGAATAACTTGAATTTTAGTCAGTGAGAGATCGTCACGTTGTATCCTCAGATCACAACTGTTTGTTTTAATTTTCCTTTTTTATAATTTTGAGAATGACTTTTACCTCTTTAATTTGTTTAGGGGGTTTTGTAAATATCTTGACCACATTATGTATATTTGTAGGGTCTGCGTTGTTCTTGGGTTTGATCTTTGGGGCAAACATTATTTGTCACGTTAATTTATTTGGTTTTTATATATACGTCCTTCGTCTTGTAGACATTTGTAAATTTGGCATTTAATAGTTTTATTCAGGTTTACATTTTAATTTAAACTTATTGATGTTAGGTGATCACACAATCAATTATATCTGTAGTTGGATGAGGTTAAAGTTGATGAGGGGATGCTTTATTTCTCGAATATCCAGTTCTGAGTTGGGTTGCTGAAAAACATGCATATGTAGAAACACGTGAGAGGATGGGGACTGGTTCCCCCGTGATTTCTCCGACAATCAAGTCAGCTGGTAAACTTGAGTAGGGAAAATAAAGAACTTTGAGAGTTCTTGTGTGTACAGTATAATTTGTAGAGAAGATGAGATCTCCTGATCCCTTGAATGAAGGAATAGTACCTCTTGTTTATAGTAGCACTGAAAGGGTAGAACCGTCATTGTGGCCGAGCACAGGATGGAATTGAAGAAATATGGGCTGGCGGCTGTGCCAACACTCATTTTACAAGTGTCAGTTGGCGACTGGAGGAGAGATCACCTCGACATTGAATGGGTAGTGATCGGAGGCATGACGGTGCTAACGTGATCCGATGAGTCATGAAGACTACCGGGTCTATAGGTATGATGGTGTCTGCCAAGCCTTAAATATGATGCTGATACATTGTCAGTGGGAGAGGCTCGAGGCTGAGGTTGTCCTCTAGCTTCACCGAGAAGTAACACCTTTTGAGTCGACCTCGTGAGGCGTCGAGTAGATGATCGAGTGGGCTCATTGCGAGTCATCTTCGACAAAATAGGCGACAAGTACTGCCTTTCGAGTCTACACGAGGGAACGTTGACTTGGCGAGTCAGCTGAGTTGTCATCCTTGTTGGTCTTCGGCCACCAACTTGTAGGATCTGAAATAGATACACTAGAGGGGGGTGAATAGTGTTTATTTAAAATATATGCAAAGTAGATTATAAATTATAAAGAAAAATGGCAATATCAGAAATTTACAAACACAAACACAAAGATTTATACTGGTTCTACCAATCCGGTGTACATCCAGTCCCCAAGCAAATCCCGCTTGAGAGTTTCCACTATGATTTTGAATAAACTTACAAAATCAAAAAGCAAACCTGACCAATTTGTAAGTCCCTGCAAATTACAACACCAATTAACAAACACCTTGTTAATTTGCACACTAATCTCTAAACCAAGAAATTAACACCTCTCACAAACCGAGAGAACTTTTGAAGCAACAATTTTGATTCCTATAAGCCTTGATTTGTAGTGTAGTGTAGTAGTGACTTATGAATGATTTTAACTTCTGTAAATTGCCTAAACAATAAGTATTTGAATGAGGTTTAAAGGCAATTTCAGAAACTTTTTTTCCCTCAAAATCTGAATATTTTTCACTTGAAAAAATGCACAAAGATCAAAGCTTATGGCTATGTAAGTCTCTGTATTTTTTCTGAACAAATAACCTATTTATAGCCCTTAAAAAGATAATTTTTTGAACTTTAAAAACGTTTAAAACGGCTATAAACAGTCATATATTCAAACTTAAATTCTGGAAAAACTATATCTGTAGTCGACTACAAGACAGATTAGTTAACTACACTGAGTATAAACAGACTCTGTGAATTTAGAAAATTTCTCAGTAGCCGACTATAAAGTTTATTAGTCGACTATACTGTAATTTGACAAAAACTTGGGAAATAAACTTTGCCTTCAGTAGTCGACTATAATGTCAATTAGTCGACTATACTGTAAAATAACAGAAACTTATGATTCTGTCATAAACTAGAGTAGTCGACTATTATCCATATTAGTCGACTATACTGTAAATTTACAGAAACATATATTTAAGATATATACATGAGTAGTCGACTACTATTCTAATTAGTCGACTACTAAGAGTTAGAAAATGATATGAATTAAATGATTTGACACTCTATTATTAATTATAACTCTAACGGTTAACATATGGGATTTCTATAGTTAACCAACACACTAAGCCTGTGTTAATGTGTTCTAATATTTATGTGTGTGTGTGTGATCAAGGCTTGTACAACAATTCTAAGTAAAGAAAATATAAAATACATTATCTCATATGTTCTTCATCTTCTTCACTTCATAATGCCTTGAATCTCAACTTGCACTTGTTCATATTTTGATATTGAAAGCTGCATATAAGAGTTAGTGCATTTGTATAACACACATTGTATAAATTGTTATCATCAAAATAATATCATGGAGATATGATAATCAACACAACTTGATTGGGGCATTGCATGCAGATGTACAACTATCTGCTGCTAGCAAAGGGTCGCACTTAGACACCATAATAAAACTATATCATCATCTTCATACTATGTATATTAAATACAAATTCATCAATTTATCAACTTACTCTTTCTTAATGGATTAGTATTTGAATTCCAATGGTATTTTTGTCTACCGAAAGATTTTTTCCAAATTCGTGATTTTAAAGGGAGTATGATATTGTTATGGTCATTCACCGCACCAAAGCAGGAGTATCAAAAGAATACATACATAAGCCCAAGCGAGCAATGGTCCGAATCAACTTTAGAGGCTCAAAAGTACAGTCAGAGCCAGGTCCCTCGACTAGATGAGCAGACAAGCCTTATTCCGACCGACATGTCATTATGGCCGACTACCAGTCCCATCAAGATATACGCTCTGACAAGGATTCCCGGCATGGGCCGCTTATTCAGCTTACAAGTCATTTCCCAGAAGATCGCCATAATGTTTTCCTGTGCACGAGTGACTTCTTCTCCAATCGCCAGCCACCACCTGGAGAAAGAAGGACGGCCACACAGCCGACCTATCCTACACCCTACCTATTCTGACAAACCCAGAACACTGAGAAGACTTCTCTTCCCTGACACCGAGTGACTTTCCTCACAGTCGCCTGCCGACACCTGGAGGAAGAAAGATGACTCAGCAGTCTGCCTGTCCACCTTTCAAACCGTCTCCTGTGCATAGTCAACAAAAGCCAAGGGTCAAACTCCAGGAGGCAAGTGGGCTATAAAAGGAGGTAAGAAAGGTAAGGCGAAGGAGGTTGGCAACTTCTTCTGGCACCTAAGCTTTTCTCCTTCTTTTGTATTTTTAGTACTTCCAACAACTAAACCCCCGGTCAAGGACCTCAATAGTCCAGGGGCCTCTCAACGAACCCTCCCCAAGTTCATCAACTGACTTGATCTTCGGAGGTACCACGGGGGAAACTAGCCTCGTATTCCTGCGATTCTTGCATGTGCAGGCTATCAGTCCACCCCGCGCGCGCAGAATCGGACATAAAGTCGGAGGAGGAGTCGGCCCCAACATTCATCTTCTCCTTCTTCCCCATCGTCGTCAGGACAATAGTTGCATCTGATAGCGGGAAACCTTCATCGATTGTTTGTTTACGAGCATCAACAGATATGATATGATATAAAGAAATGAAGTTCGATATTTCCTTTTCTTTAGAATAGAAAAGGCCATTTCCAATAAGTATTCATTTATAATTCATTGAAAATATAACTATATCATTGTACCTTCACATATATGTATTCATATTTATTTCTGTTCAATATTCAAAACAAGTCATAATCAACCCCTAAATGATAAATCAATCATGATTGAATATGAAGTGAATTTATCCCTGCATCACAGCTACACGCAACCGTTAAAAAAATCCCAATCTAAACTACATTTACTAGCCAAAAATATAGAAAAAATGTTAATCTCTCGATCTATTCATGATCTAAACAAGTCATAATCATGATTGACTTTCCTAGACGGAATTTTCTGTCTAGGATACTCCGTTTTTTAGCAGTGTCTAGATACACCTAACAATTCAATTAACTAGCTTATATTAGGCCCATTTAGCCATGACAGACATGCCTCCAGCGCCAAAGAGCACTGCCGCAAACGACCACAACTGGAGCCCGATGCTGCTCTGAAGTTTAGGACCCATGAAATCTGCAGCTAAGAGATCAACAAGCGCCATATAATTCAGCAGCCCAGCCGAGCACGCGTTCAGCAATCCCTCGACGATGAGGGCTGTCGGGCTGCTGTCGCTGTACACGTTCGTCAGTGCTATTCCAAGCGCAATGCCGAATGGGGTTGTAGTCGCGAAGAAGAAGGCCAAGATTGATTTCATCTTTAACCTGTACTCCGCCTGTAATTAAACATCGCGCACAGTTTGTGTCAGTAATTGAACAAACTAATACTGTAACATATAATTTAGAGTATATATAGTACGATTTCTATAAGTAAGCTGGCTATGAATGACGTCCATAGAAAATCACGCGTTATATTTAACCTCGGTATAGCATTAAAGTGAGTTATTAATGCCAGGTCTGCTGTTAGTTATATTATGATCAGCTTGAGGTTTCAAGATGGTAATTAATGAGGATATGATCAAAATACTTTTAATCAATAGTAGCCAGTACTAACCATTTCAAAACTTTCCCAATAAACTTGAAAAGATTGAACAAACTGTACATGCTACAAAAATAACTGCTTAGTAAAATACGTAGATGAAATTAAAATTAAAGATAGCCTTACCTGTAGGATGCAACCACCGAGACCCATTCCTTCAAAGAGCTGATGAAAACAAAGCGCAGCCACCAAAGGCCTAATCGTACAAGGACTCTGAGATGCTCCCATTGACAACCCAATCACCACTGAATGAACCACAATTCCCATTTCCAAAACCTAAAAAAAATCATCCACAAAATTAAAAAAAAAAATCGAAAATGAAAAAGCTTCCAAAATTACAACAAAAATATCAGAAATGTTGGCTCACCTGCGCTACAATCCGATGCCTAGCGATCGTCGGATCCTGTGCCAAATCCTTACCACCTCCGTTCGCCGCGACAATCTCTTTACTCTTCTGACTCTCGTGATCCACAACCGACGCAGGTCCACAGCTATGCCTTACATTGAACCTCGCCATCATAAGCGAATCGATCATCAACGTGACCAACGCGGAGAGCATCGCGGCAAAAGTCGTGAACGGGAACTTCCTCCAGGGGTTCTCAGGCAAGCACGGCGAATGCAGATCATCGAACGAGTCGGGCAACACGTGCATGTACCCCGTAGCAAGAATCACGCCGGAGGCGAACGCCTTGACGAGCACGAAAATGTTGGCGCCGGGCCTCAGGGCCGGAACTGAGCGGGAGAATAGCGGTAGGCAGACGCCGATCATGCTTGCTACCAAGATACCGGCGATTGCGATGAGTTTGAGCCGGAGGGCTTCGGGTTTGTTGAAGCATTGGCCGCGAGCCGACGTGTCGCATTCGGACTTGGCGGCGGCGGTGGAGATGAGGAGGAGGAGACTCAGGAGAGTGGTGGTGATGAGAGTGGAAATTTTGGGGGACATCGTTCGGTTAGGGGTTGTGATTAGGGATCTAGGTAGTAGGATTTATAGAGACTGAGTTATTGTCGAGATTATCGGGAGCATAATTTTTGAAATGGTTCTTTGGACTGATTTGCCCTTGTATTTGCTACTGATCTACGTTGAGTTTGTGGTTATTAGGCGGTGGATATGGTAGAGTTTGAAGGGTGGGTTGGGCATTTTGAGTACGGCGTGTGTTTTCCCGAAGGAGGCACGCGCGGGAGTGTGCTGTACGGATGGGGGGAGAAGGTGGAAGGTAAAATGCGGCGTGAGCGTGAAGGGAATGAGTGTGGTAAAGGTGCTGGGTGGGAATTTTTAACCGTAGGGTTAAAATTTTGGATCGTTTAAGAATAATAATCTTACTTCCCCCCCTCCTCTTATTCCAGCTAATTTTTTTCTCGTATCTGAAATCCACAGCAGATTATAGTTAATTAGGATATGGGGCCACAGGCCAATTCTTTATCAATTAATTTGACAAATATTCATAGTTTTAGACATGAACAAATTATCTCAAATTTTAATGGAGATCTGTCTTTAGTTTTTAGAAACGCCAGCAGAACATAAAATCTCTCACCACGTTTTAAAAATTAATTCGTGCATTGTGGAAATACCTAAATAATTTGACATCTATGCTCTAGTAGAAAATCATGTATCCTAGACGGAATATTCTAGATGAATTTTTTATATCTAGTTTGCTATTAAACTAGACAGAAAATTTTCGTCTAGCTTGCTATTAAACTAGACGGAAAATTTCCGTCTAGGCTAAAACATCCTAGATGGAAATTTCCGTCTAGGATAGCAAAATAGACGATTCTTTTATATTTAATTTTTCTTAAAAATTGGTCAAATATCCTAGATGGAAATTTTCGCCTAGCATACGTAGCCCATTTTTTTTAAAAAATTTAACCCGTCAAAACCCAGCCGCCCTCCTTTCCACCAAAAATCAAAATTTTCATCCCCCAAAATCAAAATTTTCAGGACCCCCCCCCCTACACACACACACACACCATCCTCAACTTCAAGCTCCATCGCTCCTACTCCTCCCTCCACCGCCTCCCCCTCCTCTCCATCTACCTCCTCAACCTCACCCCCGACCCCTCCCTCCCCCTCTACTCTCTCTCCCTTCACGGCCTCCACCACCTCTCCCTTCTCCACCTCTCCTGCCTCCTCTCCTCCTCAAGGACCCTCTCCTGAACTCCTACATCCTCTCTGTGAAAGAGACGCTGACATGACGCGTGAGGAGATAGATTTCGGTGTTGGATGCTAAGATTCTTGTGAAGAAAGGCAAGCACATGAAGAGTTGAGCAAGCCAATCACGTGGGGGCCAGCAACCTTGTGACATGATTGAAAACGCGTGAATTGATAAGATCCAGTGGGTTTCAAGTAAGATCCAACGGATTTCGAGTTCAATTGTGCTATGGACTCTCGGCTATAAATAGGAACCCTATTTTTAGCCTAGGGTTTGATGCAAAGTGGGGTTCGGTACAAGGAGAAAAGTCAGCTTGTTTTTCTTCTTTTGGCAGCGCGCAGGTGCAGAAAGAGGGCTTTTGTTTTGGCAACTGCAGCAGGGGAAATCCTAGGGCCTTTTGAGAGAGAAAAAGTATTTGGAGGCTGATCTTTTCTTGAGAAAAAAAGCAAGGAGCCTATTTGAGGGTTTAGATTGTGAGAGTTGTAAACCTATTTGTATTCTTTTTCTTTCTAATAGTAGATCCCCCCTCCTTGCCTCGTGGACATAGGCAATTTACCGAACCACGTAAAAATTGGTTTGTTAGTGTTTGTGGCCATTTTAATAGTTTTAAGATCACTCGATAAGTTAGCCCTAGAACTGATGAGAGGAAGAGCCGATATCTCACTTTGTTGAGATATTCACTTCAGATTCTTGTTTCCTTGGTAAGACATGAATTCTTATCTATCTTTCTCTCTTATTATGCACCAGAAACTCTGCTAAAATTTTTGCTGCGCACAACAAGTGGTATCAGAGCCTGGATTCCAGATCTAGGGTTTTTGACTTAGTTAGAGGAGTAGATTAATTTGGAGGCTCAACTAGGGTTTCGTTTGGTGATAAAGGTGGATCTTTTGGTAAAGACTCTATTTTTTTAGTTTTGGATCTATTCTTCGTTCGTTGGTGCGTTGAGAAAGATGTTGGGGAAAGAATGTGCTTCGGGTGTCAAGGGTGGTGCTTCTGGCGTGAAGACCATTCAGAGTTTGAATATCCACTCTATGAAGATAGATGTGGAGAAATTTAATGGCACAAACAACTTTGGATTATGGAGATGCGAGGTTTTGGATGCGCTGAACGCGCAGAATTTGGAGGATACCTTAGAGTTAGATGGCAAGCCAGATGACATTAAAGAAAAGGTTTGGAAAAAGATGAATCGAATGGCGTGTGGTGTGATTAGATCTTGTTTGACTCAAGATCTAAAATATAATGTGATGAATAAGATTTCTGTAAAGAAGATTTGGGTGACCCTTGAGAGCAATTATTTGACCAAGAGTGTGGAAAATCGCTTGCATTTAAAGATGAGGCTTTATCGCTTCCAATTGAAGAAGGGAACCTCCATTAGAGATCACATGAACCACTACACGAAGCTTCTTACAGATTTGGCGAACGTAGATGTTATAATTGAAGATGAGGACAAGGCGTTGTTGCTATTGAGTTCCTTGCTCGACGAGGAATATGAGACCTTCGTCCTTACTCTTATTAATGGGAAGACATCCCTTTCGTATAGTGAGGACACCGCTGCACTTGTGAATTATCAGCTTCGAAAAAAAGGATAAAGAGGCTTCAGTTGAGCCGGTAGCGAAGACATTGGTCGCAAGAGGGAAGAATCCAAACCGAAAGAATTGGAAGTCACAGTCTAGAGTAGGACATCCTACAATTGGAAAAGATCAGTGTGCTTGGTATAAGAAAACTGGTCATTGGAAGAAAGACTGCCCAAAGCTCGACGAATGGATGAAGAATAAGCAGAAGGAAAAAGGAAAACAACCATTATCAGAAGCAAACATCGTATCGGATGGTAATATTTCTGACTCTTCTATTTATTCGCTTTCTATCAGTCCTACATGTAGCTATTCGGAGGAATCCGAGTGGATGTTAGATAGTGGTGCGACCTATCATGTGTGCCCTAGAAGGGAATGGTTCTCCAGTTTTGAGAAGCTGGATAGTGATGTGGTGTACATGGCTGATAACCGTGCATGTCAGATCCTTGGGATAGGAAGAATTCACATAAAAATGTTTGATAGGACTGTTAGGGAGTTAAATAATGTGAGATATGTTCCTTCTTTGATAAAAAACTTGATCTCGATTGGAGCTTTGGTTGGAGAGGGTCTGAATGTTCGAATTGAGGACATGGTTCTCAAGATTATGGAAGACTCTCGGATTGTGATGAAGGGCGTCAGGAGGAATAACTTGTATTACTTGACTGGAGGTATAGTGGCAGGTGGAGAACTGACGACTTCTATTGATTCGACTAGACTACGGCATTTGGGGCTTGGCCATTCCAGTATTGATTCCTCGCATAGATTGAAAGAATGTGCGAAGACCTACAGTTTGAAGTCGAGTGAACATGTTGATGTGAGCAAGAAGACCGAGGTGAAGTTTGGCACCTCTATTCACCGTTCTAAGGATCGTTCTGAAGGAGTTCACGTGGATGTTTGGGGGCCTTCCAAGAGGGCATCATTAGGAGGTAACAGAAGTTTGGTTTCCTTTGTTGGTGGCTGTTCTAGACGTGTTTGGGTTGTAACTAAATCCCCATTGGAGAAATTCCTAGTAGTCTCTAACAGTTTGAAGAAGTGTAAGATGGACAGAAAGGTAAAGATATTTCATTCTGGTAGGAGGTACAAGATGGACCTGTTTCTGTATTGGAGCCGAGCTCACGACATTTCGAGACACTTCGTTGGAAAGGAAATCTTAGGGCAGCTAGATAGAGGACAAGCATGTGTCCATGTAAGTTTTTCAATCTCTCTTGGGAACCTTTTTTGTTTATTCTTTTAACTTTTTAAGTACTGCAAGTGAAAAAAAATTGATACATCTTGTTTTCTTTTGTTTCTCTTTTCTTCGAACATATATAGCATCTACATAAGGAATCATATTGAATATCCAACTTTATATATATCATCTGCTAACATACAAGTTTTGTATAATACACTTTTGTCTATTAATTCTGAAATCTGAATCCTGTAAGTTCTAATAATTTTCTCCATCTTTCCACTATAAGATATTGTCTTCTCCATCCCATCAATAATGCATGCTCTTTCTATAGCCTTGGGTTATATTTTGATTTTCCTATTAGTTCTTGTGCAAAGTTAATGCTTTCTAAGTGTATTTCATGGCATGGACTAATTGATGTTGAATTTTGTATAATGTAGGATCAAGGAGGAAGAAACATGATGCTTCAACAATTTAGAGGAGTAAATGCAATTAGATTATATAAATTATGCAAAGTTCATCAAGTTATGTAAACAAGTGTATTCTTTATAATCTATGTAAAAAATTTATGTATCTTTCTAGTATTTTGGTGAATGTATTTTTTGAATATAATTATATTTAATATTAAAATATAATTAGATTGATTGTGTTGGATATGAATATGATTTGGTGTTATGCAATATTACGAACATGTTATATTATATAGCGTGCAACTTAGATTTTGCAAAAAAAAAAAAAAACTACTGTAGCAGAGCAACCTAGACGGAATTTCGTCTAGGTTGCTACTGTAGCAATCCGTCTAGGTTGGCAAACTAGACGGAATTCCGTCTAGTTTGCCAACCTAGACGGAATTCCGTCTATATATCAACCTAGACAGATTTCTTACTTCCGTCTAGGTTGTTTTCTGTCTAGGTTGGCAAACTAGACGGAATTCAGTCTAGTTTGCCCTAATCTAAACGAAAATATTCTAGACGGAAAAAACTAGACGGAATTCCGTCTAAGTGAACCAATCTAGACGGGAAATGGAGCAATCTAGATGAAAATTTCCATCTAGATTACTCGTTTTTCTACTAGTGAGAAATGAGTATAATTTATGAGGATATGATTACGTGTTTATATTCAGAATAAATCACAATCTTCCACAACCATCCACTAAATAACCAATAGTTTAAGTGAGAAGTATTGAATTCTCTGCTAAATCGATAATATATTGGGATTTGAATTCTCTTGCTATCAGAAAGAAGCAGAGATACCGCTGCTTTAAATCATAATTGTTGACTACTTAGTGGATGCTTGTGAATATTCATTCTAGATCACATAAACAATTATGATATCTTTGTTCGCGGGAAAATCCGTTGTTTTCTTCATTGTTGATATCATTGTACACTTTAATAATCGTTTATCGAATTACAAAGATCCGGTTTTTTTATAAGAGCCGGTTACAATGAAAATCGGAATACAAATAAAGAAAGATTACAACTTGTTTTCTTCTTTGTCGAACGAATCGCGAGCTCCTGTTTTGCGGTCACTCACTTTGGTGGGTTCTTTGCATGCGCCGGGGTTGTTTGCCGTGGACCACCGCGAGATCTAGATCCGGTCGGATCTACGTAGTATAACGGGTATTATCCCACTAAGGAGATAATAGCCGGGAGGGATTGTTTCACCAAGGAAACAACCGCTCGAATCTCGGGATCTAAGAACCAAGCTTAGATCCGGAGTGTACCTACGTAGATCTGAGGATTTGAGATCCGGTTCTCTCGAACACTTGCCTTATTTGGCGTTGATGATCGCCGAGCACCAGATCTGAATGAGGGAGTCCCCGAAGTCCTAAAGTTTGAGTCTTTTTAGATATGAATCTTCAATCCAGCAGGGCTTCGCCTCCTCCAAAATCCAACCTTTGAACCAAATGAGCACAAGGCCTATTTATAGGCACTCAGAACTGTGCATTTGCACAGTTCTGTGCCTAGCCACCCCTGGGTGGCTCGGCCATGGCCGAGCCACCTCAGGGTGGCTCGGTTTCGGCCGAGTTCCCCGGGTGTTGTCCGTTTCGTCCGTCGTTCGGGTTCCGTCGTTCGGGTTCCGATTCGTTGTTGATTTGGACTTTGATTCGGTTGTGTGGTTGACTTGTTCGGATTTGATTTGTTGATCCGATTCCTGATTTGGCAGTAATTCCACTTCTGAGTTTGAGTCCGAAACTGATCTTGATTTGATCGCGATTCGTTCGAGTCCGTTCTTGGTTGGACGACTCGTCGACTCCCCGAACCGTTGGATTGATTCCGCACGCGATTGACATTGTTTGCGTGCAATTTGTTGACCTCATCGCTTCGTCACTCGATAGTTCGTTGATTTGTCGAATCACCGTGTCGAGCTGTGTTGTGGGACCTATAGGTAATTTTATACGCCTACAGATACCCCCTCCAAAGTATTTCAGCCTCGTTCTTTTATAGAAGAGTCTGGAATACTTTGGATGTGATTGTCCCAACCTTCAGTCGGTATAGCGGGACTTTGAAATGGCTTCTGTTCTTGATTCCTTCAGCCCTCCAGGTTATTCGGTGCTTTGTCGAACGTCTGTAAGGGTTCCGGTGCTGCATTTATTATCTGACCGTTGTTGGAATTTTGAACTTGAAACCGATTCTTGATTTCTTGATTTTTTAGCTCGAGTTGGTTGATTCAACATAGAACTGATCATCGATTGATAGCGTCGTCCGGCGTTTGAGCTTCATTGCGACGCGTTGTCCGGCGTCCAGGCTTTATTGTGATGCGCTGTTCGACACAGTTTATACTCGTACGTCTGCTGGAGTATACACAGTTTAAGCTCTTAAGGTATTGGAGCGTGGCGGATACTCGAGTCACGAGACCAATCCATAGAATTGATACGTCAATGACTCGTACTTATAGAATTTTTGACAAATTCTCAGCCCTCAACGGATTTGATAAGCCTTTACCGACTACCGTTTGAGTCGGGCTAGCATGCAGATTGTTTAAATCCGTTCCGCATGTGACGTTAATGCTAAAAGAGTTAACCCTTTTAGTGCTATGATATTAAATACGTAGACTTCGTCTTTCTCCTGTGAAAAGACTAAACAACAACGTGTATGAGACGTTGACTTAGGATTTTTGGCAAATCCTCAGCCTTCAACGGATTTGACGTGCTCTTACCAATTACCGTTTGAATCGGGCTTACATACGGATTGTTTAAATCCGTTCCGCATGTGACGTTGTGCTAAAGGAATGAACTCCTTTAGACTTTGTGCTATGATGTTGAATACATAGACTTTACCATTTGTTACGGGAATAGGTTACCCGGCGACGCGTGTTAGGCGTTGACTTTAGGGTTTTTGGCTAACCCCCAGCCTTCAACGGATTTGAGATGCTCTTACCGACTACCGTTTGCGTCGGGCTTACATGCGGATTGTTTAAATCCGTTCCGCATGTGACGTTGTGCTAAAGGAATGAACTCCTTTAGATTTTGTGCTACAACTTCGAATATGTAGACTTCGCCATTATTATGGGAATAGGCTACCCAGCAACGTGTATTAGACGTTAGCTTATCCCTACTTAGGCTTCGGGATAAAGGTCCCCAGAATCGAACTCTGGTATCTTTTTCAATCGGAAAAAGACTAAACCGGCGACGCGTGTTAGTCGTCGGCATATCCTTTCTTAGGATTCAGGATGAAATTCCCCATGCGTGTAAGGCATGGATTTTGGTGTTATTAATAACAACCAACCATAATGTTGAATATGTGGACGAGTGTTCTTTTCAACGGTTAAGAACGAACCGGCAGCGCGTGTTAAGCGCAGGCTTATCCTTGCTTAGGTTTTAGGATAAAATACCCCAGAATCGAATTCTGGTGTCTTTTTCAATCGGAAAAAGACTAAACCGGCGGCGCGTGTTAGGCGCAGACTTATCCCTGCTTAGGATTCGGGATAAACTTCCTAGAATGAATCCTAAATTCTTGGAAAAGGATTGGTGTGGGAAGGAAGAATTTTATATTCTATTCCCAGTTGGAAAGGAGACTCGAGGTGGGATCTCCACCCCCAGAATCCGGAAAGGTGAAACTAAGAGTGGGATCTCCACTCCGAGAATCGAAGAGATTCAGATAACCCTAACTGTCGGAAGGTTTGATTATCGAACTAAAGATGAATTTCTCGTTTATCGAGAGTGAATTGTGGTTTTGGTCCTAACTGTAGGAAGGTTTGACCAAGCGGGAGCTTGAGATGACCCTAACTGTAGGAAGGTTTGATCACTCGATTTGAAAGTGGATCTCTCGTTCATTGGAGGAATCAAGAGGGGATTTTGGTTGTGGTCCTAACTGTAGGAAGGTTTGACCAAGTGGGGGGTTTAAGACGATCCTAACTGTAGGAAGGTTTGATCGTTCGATTTGTGGGCCTCTCGTTCATTGAAGGAATCGAGAGGGGAATTTGGTTTTGGTCCTAACTGTAGGAATGTTTGACCAAGCGAAAAAAAGAGAGTAAGAGTACAAATCACTGTAAGATGTTGGTTCGTACAAATTACTCAAAGGGGGTTTCTGATGTTAAGTGATAAAGACTTAACAAAAACGGGGTTCTAACAATTCGTTAGTGATTTCAAGAGTGTTTAGTGTTTATCACTTTATTCATAATGATCGGGTTATCCCTAAGAATATTATATTTAACATTCTTCCGGGAACTTCCCGTTACATGAATTATCGACCCCCAGCTTTCTTTACAAAACTGGGTGCACGATCGGGTTATCCTTAAGAGTACCACGCATGACACTCTCCAGGAACTTCCCGTGGAAGAAAGGAAATAGTTTAGACTCATATACCTATTGGAGTATTAAGAAGCAGTTTATACTCGTATACTTTTTGGAGTGTCAGGAAGCAGTTTATACTCATATACCGATCGGAGTCTTGCCGTTTTCAACTGGCTCACTCTAGCGTTATGACACCGGCTTCAACCAAGGTCTGGATGCTATTCTTGAGGGTAAAGCACGCCTTGGTTGGGTGAAGGATCCTCCTGTGGTATGCGCAGTACTTCGGATCCGCAATATCGTCAGCTTCCTCCTGATTCGTGATCGGTGGGAGCTTGATCTTGTTATTGTCAAGGAGGGATTTGAAGATGGCTGGAACATCTTCGTCCTTGAAGGAGTACTCTTTTTGAGGCCTCTGATCCGAAGTCTTTTGCTGTCTCCGGGACTGCTGTTGCGATGTTTGATTGGCATCAACAACTGCTGCAGGTGTTTTACCCTTACCACGGGAGGCAAAGTTTGAGTTCGGAGGATTTGTCATCGATTGACTCCTCTCGGCTCTCTTCCTTCGGAGGAAGCGTTCGGCTTGTTCTCCGCGCACCTTCAAGTCTTTCCAAGTATTGGACGGTGCTGTCCCTATTGTTTCCAACACATCCAATGCGAGGTTGTTGTGGCAAGTCTGGAGAATAAATTCCTCGGTGATCGGGTCCCGACAATTCAACGCTTTGTTCCGGAACCTCTTGACGAAGGTTTCGACCGGTTCCCCGTCCTTTTGTTTCTCGTCGAGCAACGTTCCGATGGATATCTCGGTGTCGTCGTCGAAGAAGTTGGTGAGGAACATGGTCTCCATATCGTCCCAGCTACTCACGCTACCTGGCTTGAGGCGGCGGTACCAATCGAAGGCGGCTCCGCGAAGAGTGCCAACGAATGACCGCACCATCAGAGGCTCATTGCCAGAGATAATACCCAGGTGCGATTTGAAATAAATCAAATGCTGGGTGGGGGAACCTCTTCCATCGAACGACGTGAAGTTGATTAAACTAAACTTCGCCGGATAGGGGATTGATTCCCAATCTCTCGGGTATGGACAAGGAATACCCGTTTTCTTCACTTCTTGAGCAGACATCAACGTATTGATTTTGCTCTCGAGGCTTTTGATCTTCAAGTCTTCACTTGTATCCTCGTTGGCATCCTCATTACCACCCCCTGCGTTGATGGGAGGGTCATTGGCATTATGAGTTTCATCCGCATCCGTATGCTCAACTTCCTGAACAACCTGATTACGATGGCTTGGTTCACCTTGCTGGTTCCTCAGTGCCTGGATTTGCTGCTCATGCATCTCCCTCATAGTCTGCATGGCCATCTGCATCTTGAGCCTGAAGCTCTCCTGTTGTTTGGCCATGGCTTCTTCGAGCATCTTGGCCACTTGTTCCGCGCTTATCATGAATGACTCGCGGGGTTCTCCTTCGCTGGATACAGTGTTATCAGACGCAACCGCTGAGCAAGCATCCGATTCCTCATCTTCTGAAGGTGGTCTTGTCCGAACCCTGCCATACGTCCTTCGTGAGATGGCTCCGGACTGCAAACGGGTTAGACGCCGGGATGCATTCATAATCGACTCAAGATCATCCCGTGCCAATGTCCCCTTGTTGGTCATATTAGCGGTGACCCTCGGGAATTCTTCGTCTTTAATCACCGTTCTTCTTCGCCGGAAACGCCTAGGCCTTGGCTTTGGCGTTTCGGTACTGAGCCTCTCGAACACCGAAACTCTTTCGGGGACCGTCTTAGTGCAATTACACTGAGACAATACCGCCCGAATGAGTTTGGAACAGGGGCACTGAGCTTCGAGCCTACGGGGACTTCTTTTTCTTGTCTTGCTCGTACCCCCAGCACGATAGTACAACTCGTCAACTTGATCGGAGTAACCTATCGTGAGTTGGCACGATTTCTCAGGTATAACGTTATCATCATCGGATGACAACGTTTCTTTCTGAGAGCGAATTACCTTATTTGGACTTTCGAGAGTCACTCGCCTCGAAACGTGCCTTTGTGGGCGTGAATTCTCAACGGGCTCCCGAACTTCGATGCGCAAATTGGCGCGCGCAGTAGCCTTGAACTCCTTGTCATGTTGAGGGTTGTGGCGACCCCCAGCATGTTTAGTCGTTCGGGGCTCTCCCATCGGGCCCAAACGATCTTGAATTGGAGCTTTGCCTCTTTCATCGGGGATTGGACCGAGGCGTTCCAGAATTGACCTCCTTCTTCGGGATGGTTCCGCAGGATCTCCCGGAGCAATTGTAGGGATCATCGGCGATTTGAGTTGGCTCGCCGGAGATTGAACCTGCTTCGAAGGTTGTAACGATCGTGCCTTAACCTGAATCGCCGTTTCAGATTTCGGCCTCCATACTTGGCGGGTTGAGGGCGGTTTCTTTGCCACCTCCTTCTGCAGCCTTCTACGGGCTTCTTCAATTTGAGCCCGTGCCTGCGCTGATAGTGCGCGACGCTTGCGAATGCACTCCTCCAGCGTTGATCGGTTCCGTTTGACACGGATCCATTCGTCCGTCGGCGGCTTGGAGGAGTTGCCATTCATCGGTTGTTGAGGCCGTTTACCTCTTCTGTTCTTCAGATCCGCCTTGTAGCGAACTCCGTCAACAGATTCCATGGCCTTTGCGAATTGTTTCGCAAGGCGTTGCCGTTGCCTTTGGCGGGCTCTCTTCGAGAGAGTCACTACGCCCCCTGCGGCAGAAGGGTTGGCCAGAGCAGATCCGACCTGGTTGGAGGTTGGGGAGATCTCACCCAATGCAGCTTCGGCATCAAACGGGGCGAGATCTTCGTTGGTAGCTTCAATATCTTCGTACCAACGAAGTTTCCTCTTGGAGGAGAACTTTGGAGACTTAGACTTGCGGGAGGAGGTAGATCCGGATGAGGATGACAGGTACGCCTCGAACTTCTGTTGGTCGAACTCGTATTCGACCTCCTCCACGACCGGGATCAAGATCCGCGGCTGCGACGCAACGATCTCGTCGGCGAGATCGGTGGCTCCCACTGTGGTCGCCAGATTGTTCGCGGGAAAATCCGTTGTTTTCTTCATTGTTGATATCATTGTACACTTTAATAATCGTTTATCGAATTACAAAGATCCGGTCTTTTTATAAGAGCCGGTTACAATGAAAATCGGAATACAAATAAAGAAAGATTACAACTTGTTTCCTTCTTTGTCGAACGAATCGCGAGCTCCTGTTTTGCGGTCACTCGCTTTGGTGGGTTCTTTGCCTGCGCCGGGGTTGTTTGCCGTGGACCACCGCGAGATCTAGATCCGGTCGGATCTACGCAGTATAACGGGTATTATCCTACCAAGGAGATAATAGCCGGGAGGGATTGTTTCACCAAGGAAACAACCGCTCGAATCTCGGGATCTAAGAACCAAGCTTAGATCCGGAGTGTACCTACGTAGATCTGAGGATTTGAGATCCGGTTCTCTCGAACACTTGCCTTATTTGGCGTTGATGATCGCCGAGCACCAGATCTGAATGAGGGAGTTCCCGAAGTCCTAAAGTTTGAGTCTTTTTAGATCTGAATCTCCAATCCAGCAGGGCTTCGCCTCCTCCAAAATCCAACCTTTGAACCAA
>BQKN01065175.1:471840-516458 GCA_022839385.1 Asparagus kiusianus
TATATATATATATATATATATATATATATATATATATATATATATATTTGTAAACTATAAGGTATTTAAATTCAGTTAAGCCTATAAAAGATTTGTTATCCATAAACAATAGCATATGATCATATTGATAAATAATATTCATCATACAATATGAGGCCAAATGCTAGGTTATATTTATATAGTAGAGGAGATATGGAAAAATTAAAGCATCATATTTTGAACGAATCTCAAGATTTTATATTATTTCCTAAAATTATATACTTCGCTTAGAAAATATTAGAAGAGGCTTTCAAATGACTACTACAAGTTATTGGACATCAGATAAATATTAAACAAATAGAATTCATGATATCGGATTACAAAAATTAGGGATATGTATATAATACTGGGTGTTATATGAGATAATATTCATACATAACATGATATTATAATATATAATATGTAAACATATTAATAAATTTTAACCATAAGAATTTGCATCAAGATATATGCTTAAGTTTTGGGAGAACCAAGACTAGAGAGATTTTGGAGAAGAATTGTGGCCTTTGTGGGGTTTTTAGGTTCCGGTTTTGCTTCTTAAACAGATCCAAACTCGAGCCCACAATCAAATTAAAAATGTCATGCTTTTCTTGATATCTTCAAAGGGATATATTAGCCATATTTTCAATAATGGTTGATATATCAATAAAATCATCTAAAAAATATAAACTCTTACCGAAATAAAGTCTTTAACCCGATGTATTGCCTAATATAGCAACATATCGGCCGATATTTAATAGAATGCCTATAGGAGTAAATATGTAAAGTTTATTTAGATATTAGTTCCGTGATTTTAAATATCCAATGATTCTATGCTAGTCCCTCGAATTTTTGAAATTGCTTATAATTTTAGGGACTAATATTAAATTATTAAAAATTTGAGGGACAAATTATAAATAAGTCATATTTAAAAGAAGAGTTAATTTAAAAAAAAAACTCTCAACTTTGGGGATTGTCTTAAAAAACCTACTCAACTTATTCAATTTAACAAAGACCCTTATTATTGGTGGTGGTGGTGGGGGGTGGGGGGGGGGGGAGGTTATAGATAACCCCTCTCAATTTGGTGCAAATTTAGAAAACACCTCTCAACTATAGTATCTCATAAAACCTCCCCTAACGTTTTACACTTCTATCAACATACTTCAATATGTGACTTAGACAAAATGCCCTCTTGAAGAAAGCAATTTTCATTAAAAAAACCCTCAACTGATAATAAAAAGGCCACAAATAATTTATAATTCTTTTTTTTCCTCTATATCTCCCTTGTTTCTTTCATCTAGTAGAAACCAAAGTAACTATTTTATGATTGATTGATATTTTGGTATTTTCAAGTCAAGTACTCAAGTACTTGTCACATAATAAATAAGACTTAATAATATTAGTTTTAAGAGGTTAGGTTTAAGTGAGAAAAGTTCATAAGGGTTAAATCAAATTTTTTAAGTTGAGATGGATTATCTACAAAGCACCCAAAACTTGATGGAGATTTACGTAGTTTTAAATAGTTGGGGTGGTTAGGGGTGAGGGTGGGAGGGGGAAAGGGGGATTAACATGCCCTCCATAGTTGAGAGAAAGTTTTCTAAAATTAAACCTTAAACAAAAGCACAATTTAAGATGTACGTGATATCAATTTTATAAGAGTGAAGTTTATAGCAAGTTTATCACTCAATGAAGTGGTTTGAATTATTTGTCCTTAAATTTATCCTACACATCAACTATAAAAATATTTTGCTATAAGAATCTCTAAGAGAAATTTAGGATGAGTATATGATCCTTCTCATTCCCCTTGTCTTTCCTGATTTGCAATAAATTATTTGACAAATCCTTCTGATTTCCCTTGTCTTTCCTAATATGTAATAAATTATTTAACAAAATAAACTAAGTTGTCATTTTATATTGTTCCCCTTCTTATAAATTTATGAAACTCATAACTTGGATATAAGTATTATTGCATATATTATATTATTCTAACTCCTTAAGCTAAAATTTTGGATGTTGTTTGGAATTGGATAGATATGAATTATTTTATTAAAATACAATCAATAAAAGTGCATAATATGTATAAATCATTCCCAGATATATTTTATAATTTTCTGGAACTAGAAAGTAATTGTTTCGGCAGATTAGTTAGTAGTTGGAAAGATGTAAAAAGAGTACAACATCAAATTTTAAAATCGATCACATGATTCATATTTTCTTTCTTGATTGAATTTGTACATTCTAACTTTGAAAACTCTAGAAAAAAGTTCTTGAATACCTACAATACTCGGTCGTCGGATAAACAATAGGTGGGTGGAAGTAAATTTTTTATAAATGAACAAAAAGATTAATGACTAGATAAAACGTACCTACCATGTTCCTTGATGAATTTAAGAATTTATTTTTTTGTTAATAATAATAGGTTTTTTTTTTCGTATTGGTCCTTTACATCATTAATATTTTGACATTATACATTCAAATTGCTAATTAATCTTAAATCAATATTTTAAGGTTTTAAACATCACTATTTCTTTGGAAGACAAAATGTTAGAACCACGCATGGAAATATCTAAAAAAAATTAATATATTATGATACTTATAAAGTTTTTTACAACGATGTTATAGTAAATAAATAAACTTAACGTAAATAGTTATAATATTTGACCACGTGCAGTGCACGTGGATTCCACCTAGTTGATATAAATTTATTACACACAAACTTTCCTACCAACGAGAAATTCTTAGGGTCCGTTTGGTTCATGGGAAGGGCATTGGGTTTTGGGCAGAAAGCCTGCCAAAGTGCCAGTTTTGGCAGGCTGGCGCACTCTTTTTGTTCATATATATTATTTAGTCATTACCTCTTTGTTTATATTGTTCACTATTTTGTTTACCCTTATTTATATTGCTTATCCTTGCTAATAATTCATTGCATATCTTATTCACTAGGCTAACTTGTTAATAAGTTTTAATTGATATTAAATCAGATTAGATTAGCATAAACCATATTCACCTCCATCCTCTAGGATTCTTTCAATTGGGTCAAACCTTGGTGCTCTTTGATTTATAGTTTAATCGTTTTGAGTTAAAGATCCAAGTTATCTCATTGTGTTAATCTAGTTTTGATTGCATTTGACTTGCTTGTACATATATCTTATTGAGTACCATTAATGTATGTTCAGATTCTATCAAATTGTGACATGTGGCTCTCACTATTCTTAATCAACTATAGCACTTTAATGCCACCAGAATTTTCATAAATCTTCTAACCATGGTTAATTTATGAAAAAACTCTAAATTTTATAGATTGGAATTTACCCCCTAAAAATTACAAAATACCCCTAAAGTTTCATTATTTGCAGTTTACCCCCAAAACGTGCAAAAAACCTAGAAATTTTCAAAAATTTTTCTTTACCTTCTAAAGTTGCAAGAAAACCCCCTAAAAGTTTTAGAATTTGCAATTACCCCTAAAATTTACAAAAAACCACCCTTACGAGTTTTAGAAATTACAGTTTCCCCCCAAAAATTGCAGAACCCTCCTTAAATATTTCCTATATTTAAATTTAACCCCAAAACTGTAGAAACCCCCCCTGAAAGTTTCATATTTTGTAAATTACACAACATATTGTAGAACACTCCCCCTCGAAAGTTTAGATTTTGCAATTTATAAAAGAATGCTAGGTTTCCCTTAGCTGAAGAAGAAGAACAACTATACTTTGGCTGAGATTAGTTTTTCAATTTTCCATAAGAAGACAAGAAAATGATAGCAAAGAGGAGAAATATATATATGACGGCAAAAAAGGATAAGAGTGTAGCATAGTAGAGAAAATAAAGAAACTGACTTAGCCATGGCTAAGATATTGTATAAAAATTTTAGGGCTTTTTATTTCTATTAAAGTGAGATAGTTGACTGAGAGTAGCGAGTGCCACGTGTCATAATTTGGTTGAGTTGAAGCATGCATTAATGGTACTCAATCAACATCCAAGAAGCTGTTTTTCCAATGATAAAGGCTGCACTGCCTCTCTCAACACAAATTTATGAACTCTAAATTACCAACAACCTAACAAACTGAAAAATACACATTCGTACCAACGAAAATACGCAGCATACACCAAAGCCTTGTGACAATATGCACATCACAAACCCATACAAACATCCAAAGCTCCCTTCTAATTAAGCCCATTTGGCCATGATGGACATGCCCCCAGCGCCCAACAACACCGCGACGTACGCCCACAACTGCAACTTGACATTGCCTTGCAACTTCGGCCCCATGAAGTCGGCGGCGAGGAGATCCACCAACGCCATGTAGTGCAGTAGCCCCGCGGACGACGCGTTCAGCAGCCCGACCACGATGAGCGCTGTCGGGCTGTTGTCGCTGTACACGTTGGACAGCCCGATCCCGAGAGCGATCCCAAAGGGGGTCGTGGTGGAGAAGAAGAAGACTAGTATTGATTTCATCTTCATCCTGTATTCTGCCTGTAGTAAATATAAAATTGATATCAGAGCAACTCATATTCAAATTTAACTATATTATATTATTAACATATTTTGGAGACGGTGAGCGTGAATTGGTAAGTCACCTGGAGAATGCAACCGCCAAGGCCTATTCCTTCGAAGAGCTGGTGAAAGCAAAGGGCGGCAACGAGAGGTCTAATCGTGCATGGATTTTGAGAAGCCCCCATTGACAGGCCAATTACTACAGAGTGAACAACAATTCCCATTTCTAGGACCTGCAAAAATAAATAAATAAATAAATAATAAAAGGGAAAAAAATGTTTAGATTTGAATAAGTAGATGTTTATCTAATACCTGTGTGTAATTTAAACTTCTTCCCCTAATACCTTAATTAATTATTACTTTGGTATGTCTATAATTCATAATACCTAACCAAAACAATTCTCAATTTATCAGCATAAAAGATATAAGATTTTGTAATCATGCAGATTTCAAGAACGACTTCTCAAATAAGGGTAAGATATTAGATTTTTTTGCTTTGTAATATTTAACAAACAATACTGATTTTTGTAACATAAATTGATAAATAAAAAGTTTTTTTTTTAAAATTTTCGTTTACTTCTTAAATAATGTCAACAAGAGTGTACGGCAATGCTCTAGATTCAATTCGAATCATAAACGCATCAAATTCTTATCCCAAGCTTAAACTATATTACTCCCGTCAACTATGCCTCACTTGAAGTCTAGATGCCATCTTTCAAATATAATTATTCGTCACACATCTCCAAACTAATTAACTGCACTATATCATATCTAAACTTTTAGTCCAAATTACAGCAAAAATAAAAAAATCAAACGCCATGAATAACCTCACCTGCGCAATGATCCGATTTCTACGCAACCTCGACTCTTCACCATCCTTACCATCAACCATCAGCGCCCCGTGCCCGTGCCCGTGTCCATGCCCGTGCACAATCTCATTCCCAAGCGGACTCTCACAATCCACAGCCTCAACAATCCCGCTCCCCTTACTACCACTCTTCCCCTTATAAAAAGTCAGCATCAGCGAATCCACCATCAGCGTAAACACCGCGGACAGCATCGCGACGAACGCCGTAAAAGGAAACTTTCTCCAAGGGCTCTCAGGCAGGCATGGCGAGCTGAGGTTATCGAACGAGTCGGGCAACACGTGCATGTAGCCCGTAGCAAGAATCACGCCGGATGCAAACGCCTTGACGAGCGCGAAGAGGTTGCGGTCTGGGCTCAGCGCGGGGATCGAGCGGGTGAAGAGCGGGAGGCAGACGCCGATCATGCTCGAGATTAGGATCGTAGCTATCGCAATCAGTTTGAGCTTCAGGGCCTTGGGTTTGTCGTAGCATTCGCCGCGAGAGGGAGCGCTGCATTCGTTGGCGGCGAAAGAAAGGGTGGAGGAGATTAGTAGTAGTAGGAGGAGGAGGAACGTTGAAGAGTTAGAGGCCATGGCTTAAGTTCTTGATGGTGAGAGAGGGTGAGGTTGGAGTTGAGATTTATAGAGGGAGATTTTAGCCGTGTGTTGGATATTTAACATGCGGCTTGTTAGCATGTGTAGGCATGCAGCCATGTTGCGGCAAATTAAGACTTTGGACTTGGTCTGGTTCGATAAAGGATATATTAAGAATGAGGAATTTACGAAATCATCTGGTTAAGTATCACATTGCAATGTAACTAAATTTGTTGACCTTTTAGATGAGATTCGAGGTAAATTAATACACTAAATCCGGCTAAATCATCAGATTGGAATATTCTAACCATTTTCCAATAAGGTACTTATTTTTTGCCCTAGCGTAAATATTATCATTAGGGTCCAAGTTAAAATACCATGCTGATGTAGGAGAAAAAATAAACACCTTATTGAAAAATATGATCAAATTAGAATACCAATATGGTAATTTAACACGCACTAAATCCTAGCGTTTTGCAATAAGCCCTCAATAACTTTTTGAATTGGAGAAAACCCACAATAAGTTTTCGCATTTTGCTGATAATCCACATAAATTAGATCGAAAAACAATAGAAAAATCGCTTTGAAGGACAATTTCAACAAAAAAAAAAGGGGTTCGCGGACCCAATCTGGGTGCAAACAAGAGGAGAAGTAGAGAACGAATGACAAAAGTCAGGAGATCTCTAATTTTAAGTCAACTGAGTTACACACGCTACATACGATATTGTAACAATGTTAGGCTTGAGAGTTTTCTACAAAAGTTACTAGGGCCGGGGTTTAGTGCGATTTTGAAAGTTATTAGGTTTCACTGCAAAGCACGGAGAGAATTATCATGATTTTTTATATAGGTTTTTTTGGGTTATCGATCATGCAAAGAAATACGGACTTGAACACTCCAAATGTGCTTATCAAAAGGATACCTTATTTTAATTTTTCATAATTTTTATTCTTGATAAATTAAAATATATTATCTAATTTTATAATGTGTATAATTCTTTATATCACAATTTTAATGAGGCCGACTAACCGTTAGTTGAGTTGTTAGCAAACAACATCACTGCCCTTAAAAATACATCCTGACTTATTTCCCAGTTTACCCTCACAGGTAAGCTTATTTCTATGAATTTATATTTGAGACGATTTAGATTTTCCTAACTGATGAGTGTATCGTAGGAATGATATCTCACTATCTCAGCGGATGCGGCACTATGTGTAGGGGTGTCCATCCGGCCCGGTCTGGTTTCCCGGGCCGGGAATTTATATTTGAGACGATTTAGATTTTCCTAACTGATGAGGGGATCGTAGGAATGATATCTCACTATCTCAACGGATGCGGCACTATGTGTAGGGGTGTCCATCCGGCCCGGCCTGGCCCTGGCCCGGTTTCACCGGGCCCGGGCCGGGCAAAACTGAGCCTAGACCCGGGCTCGGGTGACCTGGGCCGGGTCCGGGCTCCGGGCCTGGCCGGTTTTTTTCTTATTTTTATTTTTTTAATTTTTTTAAAAAATAATAAATTATAAAATATACATAAAATTACAGAAAATGACATAAAATGTTTTAATAACTTAAAATGACATAAATTATAAGTATAAAAAATTATAAAAATAAAAGATGATAAAAATAATTTCTTTATTAATAATCAGTAAATCCTTTACAATTATAAATTTATTTCGAAATTCGTCGCATCACAATAGATGAGTAAATCCCAACTAGGTTAGCATCTACTCACCCATATCACTATCATTTACAATTTTTTTTCAAAATAATTCATTACAAATTTAAAGCTAAGAAATAAAAATTATAATTTGATGAATATTATCTAATCTTTATATCTATTTGTTAGTCCCAACTCTTCAAATTTATCTTCAATTATAGCAATCCGATCGATGCCTTGTGTTCGCTTCTCGTACCTCCACCAATCTTGTAAGCACATCACCGCTAGTACATTATACGGATCTAAGCATGTCCTGTGGTTATCGATCAAACGTTCTTCTGTGCTGAAGGCGGATTCCGAAGCTACCGTCGAAACCTGCACTGATAGTAAGTCACGAACCATGGTGGAAAGTATAGGATATGAAGCTGATCCATATACTATCCACCATTATAAAATATCTAAAGTATTTCCTTGACATTTAACCAAAGAAGCAGAAAAATATTCATCTAATTCATAAATCTCTAACCTGAACCAATTCCAGATCTACCAGTTAGTTCAACTACGATTACATACCTATCAAAATTTACACTTTACCTCGACTTGTGCTCGAAGCTGAAGGCGCTGAAGCTGTAGACTATTGTGCAGCTACACCATGTCTAGCTGCATACTCATCATATAATGTTTAAAAATAATTTCTAATAGATAAATGATGAGAAGTACCAGTAAGGGTGGAACCATCATCTGAGTCTATAATCTATCCACCATACGATGACTGTAACTAACTTCGAAGACCAATATCCTTCAAACATGGATCAATAAGAACCCCCAAATCAAAAATATGAGGAATAGGCCTAAAATACTTATTAAATTTGCTCTCAATTTGAAAAATTATATTTTCAAAAATATGATCCATACGATATTTGGCAATTTTTTTTTGAATATTTAAAATTTGTAAAGCAGCCAAAGTAATAGTTGGATAATATAGCATCATAAAAAACTTGTAACATCTCATTTAATTTACATATAATTGTCCACTCATCTTCACTTATTCCATAAGTGCTACCAGAGCTTAGGGGTGAGCATGGTTCGGTTCGGGTCGGTTTTTACCAAAATTTGAACAACCGAACCGAACCACCTATAATTCAAAACCGAACCGAACCGTTGCAAATCGGTTCGGTGCGGTTCGGTTCGGTTTGTTCGGTTCTAACTTCATCAAGTATAACAATCAAAGGCACAAATATTGCTTGTCCCAAGAGTTTATATCCAGGCATCCAAGCAAATAAACACAGCAGCAAGTTGTTGACATTGATTTTTTGAAAGCAAACACAAAGCTAGAGTTAAACTTTACATACTAACATGAAAACTATAAATAGAAGAGAACAATCACAGAACGAGGTACAAAATGTAAATCACGGCCAAAGTGTAAATCACAGAACCAGGTACAACATGTCTGCAACCGTGAGAGGGCATTTGATGGGTGCTGGACTTGCGAGAACTTCTCTCCCATGTTTTTTGAACACAAGCTTTAGAAAACATTCACCTCTGTTGAATGGTGGCGATCAAAAAATGAAAACCTCCAGATTGAGCTGAACTTTTTCTCCTCCCGTGAATCATCTAGCCGTCCAGGCCATCGAACCAAGAAATTCTGAATTTAGCTATTAATGGCCATCAATAACATCTCCTCTGCAATGTATTCTTTTTGCTGATAGCATAGTGGAAAACTGGAAATGATGATGGCTGCGCTTTTGTTGAAAGCAAGGATGTTAACTCTGGAGTGATTGTTGTGTACGTGAATCAAAGGTACCTGACAAGAAATCAATCTTTTGAGACAAGTTTAATTGCATACCATGGAATGGATAAAATGTTTTAACCAATGCACCATCGCGAAAGCTAATTCCATTTGCATAACATTCGAGACAGTATAAATTGCAAACAATGACATGAATAAACTGTTGTCCTCACAAAAAAATGAAAATACAAAAAGAGTTTTAACTGTTCACTAGCTGAGAGTGAAGGTTTATGAGATTCAACTTTATTCAATGTCAACTTGCTCTTACTCTAGTAAAATCGTGTTTGTACAAGTTTGGCCACTAATTAATAGGCTGAACTTGTATAAGACTGTGACAGGATAAGCACGGAGCATCAATCATTAATTAGTTGCTTTTCTTATTAAATACAAGTGTTCATAAATAATTTCAATATTGTGCATTCAAATTGTCAGACGTCGCTTGCAGCATGGGAGTACAAGCATCTTAACGGTCTGTATTAATTAATTGTATGTCATGCACTGTAGGCATTAAGAAAAAGAGTGTCGGTGCCAAAAATGATGCCTTTGCATCCTGTGCAAGTTTACGAAATGATGCCTTTACATCTGAGTGCTCTAGATCGAGAATCTGTTCGTAAAGCAGGATCCATGAATTCAACACCTCAAAATCAAAAGAAAATGTTGTTAGTAAGAATTTGATAATTTTCCTATGTAGTCTAGCTATTTGATAATTGATATATAGCAGCAGAAGTGGCTTAAAACTGATGGCAACTGGAGTGTAAAGAAAAATTACAAAAGATAAACAAATTATTACCTGTGTTCTTCCATGAACTGAGGAGTCAGAGTTGACGAACTGAGGAGTGAGGAGAGGAGAGGATGAGGATCGAGTGGCGGATGACGACGAATTGCTGAGCGGCGGATTTTAGGTGAGTGGCGAGCGGCGGAGTTGACGAACTGAGTAGTCGGAGTCGAAGTGGCGAGGAGTCAGAGTTGACGAACTGAGGAGTGAGGAGAGGAGAGGATGAGGATCGAGTGGGAGTCTGGGAGTGGCGGCTGAAATTGGGAATGAGATCTAGGGTTTAGCCGTTTAGGACTTTAGGTGATGAAAAAGAAATTATCAGGGAAGGGATTCACATTTCACGGGTCGGGTCTCTTCTCCTCTCTCGGACTCTGGGCTGATCAAATGGGTATCGGTCGGTTCGGTTATTTCGGGTTGAAAAGATTTCAACCCGACCCGAACTGCCATATAAGTAAAACCGAACCAAACTCTTGATTTCGGTTCGGTTCGGTCGGTTTTTTCGGTTTGGACCGAACCGTGCTCACCCCTACCAGAGCTAGAACTAGAAGCATAAAAATTTATAAAATTATTTATAATTTCTTTATATTCTATTGCTACACTTAACGTTGCATATGTGGAATTCCACCTATGGTCAACATCTTTTGGAATTAGTCTAGGCTTATAATTTTTTCTTTTACAATATTGTTTTCATCTTTTAATTCTTATTTCAGAAGCATTATGCATATTAGCAACTGTTCTAACCTTTTCTATCATGAGTTTAATTTTAGAAAATGTACTTTGAACAATTAAATTTAAAATATGATAGATACATCTAACATGAAAAAGATCACCATGACATGACAATGACAGAGTTATTTTAATAAAATCAACACCTACATTGTTATTACTTGCATTATCTAGTGAAAGAGAAAATATTCTTTGATCAATTTCTAGTTTCATAAGTTATTCAATTATTAAATTTGCAATATTAATACCAGTGTGTGACTCTTCAATTGCAATAAAAGAAACAACTCTTTTAAATATTTGCTAATTTTTATCAATCCAGTGTGCTGTGATACATAAATAACCAGTTTGTATTTAGATGTCCAAGTATTAGAAGTTAAAGAAAATTTACAGTTTAAATTTTTAAAATAAAAAATTATTTTTTCTTGTTCCTCCTGATAATATTTTAAAATATCACATTGACAGGTTTGACGAGAAATTTTTTTAAATGTAGGATAAAAACCATCTCTAAATAAATCTTCAAATTCATCATCTACTACTAATTTAAAAGGCAGATTGTTAAGAACAATAAACTTGATTACGCATTTCCTAGCTCAGGCAGCATCATAATTATAACTACCGAGGGTACCAGAAGAGGAGGATTGGGAAATCATAGACTGTCGGATATCACCTTGAAGATTCTGGCCTTTGTTATGTTTTTCTATATGGCGTTTGAGATGGTTGGTGCCGCTCTTATGATGAGCTTGGAAAACCTGGCCGCACATTTTGCCTTATGGAAGATGATCCTACCGTGTTCATCCTTGGTGACGTCTATCTTTTCAAAAAAATTCCACACATCGGATCTCGGTCTTTTAGGAGCTCTTGGTGCAGTAGATTCGTCGCCACCAGATTCAAGATTAACACCGGTATGAGGAGTAGTAGTTGTTGTAGGAGGACTCATTTCTGGATTGGTAGGAGATATGTGTTGCTCTTCATAATCAGATTCAGAAGCCATTTGATAGAAGTATTAGAAAATATAAGAGAGTATAATATTGTATAAGAGAATATTAGAGAGAAGTAGAAGAGTTTTGGTGTGAGGAGAAGAAGTAAACCCCCCCATCTATTTATAGAGGCAGCCACCTAGGCAAATGGCCAAAAAACCCTCATATTCTAACCGTTTTTTGACCGTTTTAAGGGGCAAATCGGTCAATTGGCTAAATATGACCGTTTGGCAGGGCGGGCCAAAACGATCAAAAATGACCGGACCGGGCCGACCCGGCCCGGCCATATCCGGCCAACGGTCACAAATTGTGACCGTTGGCGTCGGGCCGGGCCGGGCCAGCCCGGCTAGGCCTTGTCATTTTTCGCTAACGGTTACAAATTGTGACCGTTCCGGCCCGGCCCGGCCTGGTTTTTTCATCAACGCTCACCATACGGTGACTGTTGTTGCCTGGACCGGGACCGGACCCGGGCCGCCCGGTCCGGCCCGGTGCTGGACCCAACACTATTCCGGCCCGGGCTCGGTTTCGGACCGGGCGACTCTGCGCCGACCCAGGTCCAAACCCGGTTTTGGCCTGGGTTTCTGGGCCGACCTTGGGCCTGGGCCGGGCCCCGGTCAGGCCCGGGCCGCGGGCTTTTTGGACACCCCTAACTATGTGCATTGTACTTGTTCATGACTCATGAGAAATAATGTTAGGGGCACACCCCCTAACACACCACCAACCACACCCCTCTCTCCCATTGCTACAGTAAACCGGGCCTCACATGGGATTTTAAAAATTTTAAAGTCTTATGTGGGGCCCGGTTTACTGTAGCGATGAGAGAGGAGGTATGATTAGTGGTATGATAGGAGGGGTGTGCCCCTAACACCACTCGACTCATGAGTCCTTTTCTGTACGCTGGGCAATTGCGGAGTGTACGAGCCATGGCTAAGATATTAAGTTGACTTTTGTATAAGGGAATCTATTCATAATAATTAAATTGTACCCTTTTGGAGAGAGTTGTCTTTCTCATGGAAAAAAGGGCAAAGACAAGTGATTTATTATTGATGCATGACTTCATTCAAGTACTTACTTCTGAGTTAATTTTATATTGGATATAAATTATAGTAATCATCAATTTTGTCAATGATAAGCCTATCCATTGTACCTAATGTAACATGATGAACGGAAGACCAAGTGAGATCTAACCATTCCAATAAGCTTTGGATCAATAGTACAATCATTGAGTTATGAGAACTGCCTTATTCAAGTTTCTACTATAGTTTTTTGTCACATAAATAGATTACGATGATGGTGTTTGGGAAGACTTATTTTTTGAAACTTATAAGTTCTGCTAGCTTTTAGTGACTATTGGTTTTTATGATAAAAATATTATAACAATTATTTGTGTAGTATAGTAATTTATTTGGGTCAAACCTAACTTATAAGTTAGTTTTTCAAAAGCTGAGATATACTAGCTTTTTAAAATGTGACTTAGAAGCTAACTTATTTTGTATTTTACCAAATACGTAGAAATAAAAAAGCTAGCTTAAAAGCTAGTTTGACAAGAAATAAGTCACCCCAAACACCTTCTATGTTCATCTGGAATAGTTTTTCTTTTTCTTATTATCCCGTGTACCTTAAAAATTGACATTATGTTCAAATATTAAAAATTACCAATTTCCGTGAGGTTCCATGGTTTTGTAGAGAACCAAACATGATATTAATCCGCACATGGAAATTTTTTTTATATATTCTTGTAGGCTTTTTTTCGCGTTGCAGTTTCTAGTATATATCTACACACTGATATTTTTAGCAAAATAATACCTAACATTCCAAGTATCATTAGCTGACAGTTTATTAGTTCAAGAAATAAACGTACAAGCACACAACCAGATAAGCTAGTTTTAGTTTTACTTTTCCCTACAGGCCCATTTTGGTTTATAGTTTACGGCTTTATTCAAAGGCAGGCCCAGCCCAGTTTAAAAATATAGTGCTCCCGCTCCTCATTTTCACTCTAATTTCGAAAAATTAAACCCTTTAACTCCCAATCCCTCCATTTTCTCCTCAAACCATCACCTTTGATCCCCAAATACTCTCCACCGAAAAAAATTGAGTGCTGATGGATTCAATTTTGTTCAGGAATCTGACGAACCTGCTGCCGATCCCAATAAACTGCCAGATTACAGGGGAGAAGATCGAGTTCACTGTGAATGAATTCCGTTATCCGCAGAACATCAAGAATTCTTGATGCCAAGGTACCCTAATTAAGTTTTTTTTTTTTCCACTCAGAATTATTGATTCTTGCTTCAGAGCTTATGAAAGAAATTTTTCGTTCAAATATAGTAGCATCCTGAGGTATTGGAATAGTAATGTGTTGTATTATGTCACTCTTTAAGAAGAAATTTTCAAAATAGCTCCAAACAAAAAAAAAAAAATCAACCATCTTACTTTTTTATTACAAAAATATACTTACTTTCTGGTCACGTTAGCGCCGTGGCCAGAAAGTGTGTTTATTTTTTTAAACGCTTCCTAATTAGTCGGGGTTGCCAACCCCGCTTCCTAATTAGTCAGGGTTGCCAACCCCGACTAATTTGGTTGGCAAATTGCAAGTCTAAATTAGTCGGGATCGGCAACCCGACTAATTAGGAATGCGTTTAAAAAAATAGACCCACTTTATTTCTGTAATAAAAACGAAAGAGGGTCTATTTTTTTTTTAAAAAGGTTTGAGGCTATTTTGAAATTTCTTCAACTCTTTAACTGCGCGAGTGTATCACGTTGTTTAATGGGTATATTGCAGCAAACCCCAAGAACATACAACGTTTTGCAGTAACCTCCACTAACTTTCAAAATCGCACTAAACCCCCAGTAACTTTTGCATCTTGCAGAAAACCTCCAATAAGTCTCTGCATTTTTGCAGATAACCCACATAGATTAGAACAAAAAACGACATAAAAGGGCATTTTGAAAGTCATTGGGGGTTTAGTAACTTACCCAGGAGATATTGGTGGTTTTCTGCACAAGTTATTGAGGGTTTAGTGTGATCTTGAAGGTTATTGGGTGTTTACTACAGAACACTGAAAGTTTTTGGGGTTTAGTGTAATTTACCCTTGTTTAAATTGACCCCACACTGTAATTCCATCTTAGACCAAGATTTTGGCTGATGAGTAGTTAAACTCTAATGGTTAGTTCCATACAGTTGTGAATTCAAACTTGTGTCACATTCTAACCCTCTTCTCACGAAGCACAACAGAAAAAATATACATGATAAATTGAAATTTTTATCACACTTCGGTTTTTTCTTTGCCTTGATGCGATCTTGAACGGGCTTAGAGCTATTTCTTCCTCTACCTTGATTTGACAGCATGAGCACTTTGCCTTCATCCTCCGGTGGTCCACTGGTTTGCCTGTCAATGATTACTGCTGGTCTCAATTTGTAACATATCTCCATGGAACATTAATACCTAATGGTCTTGTAATCATAATTGTGTTGCTATTTTACTCAACAACCTACAAGCAGATTTGTTTCCACCATTTTTGACAACCAAAAATTTTACTTGCTATTGCTCTTGTATAGCTTCTTGAACCTTCCACCAAATTTTTTGATATGAAATCTGGAGCAAATTGGAATACTTGATACAAATAGAATCTTTCTAGCATCATACGACTTCATGTAATACTACCATCTATATTGTTTGGGGATCATAAAGGCTGAGAAATTATTTATTATTACATTTCTCACACTCATTTGCTAAAAAGTAGATTTGGCCTTCTTACATATGATCAAAGATTAGTGCTAGCTTAAATGTGGCCAACAGGTTATGACCGTCTGTGCAACTTGTCCATGCTAGAGTCCATTCTGATGTGGTTGTTACATATTCTGGACATGCCAAGTACACGTCTTAGTAAGGAACAATGCTAAAAAAGCTTTTTTTTTTAAACCCGCTTCACAACTTTTTGAAGGGTAAATACTTTGAATCAGCTCAAGGGAGAAGCTATTTTTCCTTTGAAGCTTATGCCTCATTGCTTAAAGCATAACTGAAGAAGCGCTTCATCATTTAAAACGCACATTTTAGACAAAATAGGAGGATATAAAAGGATTTTGGGATATAAAAGGATTTTGACTATCATTAAAATGACCCTATGTATCTTCAATATGGCCATATGAGTGTAAATAAGATGTATATAAGTTATGCTTGTCGATTAGTTTATTATGATTTGCATCTATACTTCACACATTAATTCTTTTTTTTACTAATCGGGACATGAATTTATCTATTTGTAAATTATTATACCACTATGTATTATATGTTCATATTTTATACAAACTTTATGTTAAATTAAGTAGTAGGTTAAGTATTGGGTATTGGGTTAATGGGATGTTACCCATTAACCTTAACCCTATTGTATGGCTATATATATCTCTCTTATGATCTCAATAAAGATTGATTAGGGTTTTATCTAATTCTACATGGTATCAGAGAAAGGTTCCCTCCCAAACCCTAGCCGCCGCCCTCATCTCCCAAAACCCTAACCGCCCCGCCTCCCCTCTGCTGCAGCCGCACCCCCGCCTGCCCCCTGCTGCCGCCGCTGCCGCTGCCCCCTGCCGCTGCCCCCCCTGCCGCTGCCCCCCCCCCTTGCGGCCCCGCCCCCCCCCCCCTTGCGGCCGCTGCCCCCCCTTGCTGCCGCTGCCCCCCCCCTTGCTGCCCCCCCTTGCTGCCGCTGCCCCCTGCCACTGCCCCCCCCTCTGCCGCTGCCCCCCTTGCTGCCGCTGCCCCCTTGCTGCCGCTGCCGCCGCCCCCCCCTGCTCCCCCCTGCCGCTGCCCCCCCCACATCCTGTCGACCCTCGAGTTGACATGGATTCCCTCGACTCAGTCCTCGAACTGATGACAGGAAGAGTTTAACTCTCACATCGATGAGATATAACTGTTTTTTGGTTCTTGTTTCCTCTGAGAAACAAGAATTTGTTTGAAAATCCTACTCTTGTTGTGCAGCAGAGGTGCTGCCGAAATTTTCACTGCATACAACAAGGGTTGGAAGAGAAGGTTTGACTGGAGCCTTTGTGCAAACAGAAGCCAAGGCTCTCTGAAATATCATCCTGCTCCGAATCTCTACTACTGACTACTATCTATCTACCATTGTTGAAATATGACTACTACTTCGATGTCTGATATCTCATCATCTACTACTCCTGTTGTTGCTGGAAAAACCTCTGCGCCAAAAGTAGTCTTGGGGACTACAATTAAGTTGAATGGTACTAACTATCTGCTCTGGGCACAAGCTTTCCGGATCTTCATTGGCGCTCAGAGCAAACTGCCTCATCTTCTGGCATCTCCACCGCCACCATCTGATCCCACCTACAACTCATGGCTCTCATCTGATTACTGTGTTATGACTTGGCTTCTCAACAGTATGGAAGCACAGATCAGTAGCAGTGTTATGTTTTTAACCACTGCAAAGGAAATGTGGGACAGCCTGAAGATTATGTACGGGAATGAGAAGAATGTTTCCCGTGTTTTTGAGATTTATGAGCGACTATTTGCGATCAAGCAGGGCGACAAGACAGTTCCAGAGTTCTTTGGTGAGTTGAAGGGACTGATAGACGAACTAGAAATGCATCAGCCTGCAGTAGCTGATGCGGCGACATTGTTGGGGTATCGCCGCGATCTGGCTGTCTCCAAGTTTCTTTCTGGACTGCACCCTAATTTACAGTCTCAGGTACGGGGACAAATATTGGGTGGCGATACGATTCCCTCCCTGACTGCTACATTCTCCAGAGTCATGCAGGTCTCTACTGGTGTTACTTCTGCTACTACTGCACCTTCTCCACATTCAGTGGATCAGTCTGCCATGTTCTCTAGTCGAGGCAGAGGTCGCGGTCGTGGTCGTGGTCGTGGTCGTGAGTCTGTGGGAGGACGTGGCTCCTTTGGTGGGCGACATGGTGATTCTGATAGGGGTTCACGTCAGTGTAGTCACTGTGGGAGGACCAATCATGTTTCTGAGAAGTGCTGGGAGAAGTTTGGCCGTCCTCAATGGGCCCAAGTAGCCGATGCCGAGTCGACTCATTCACCTGTTTCTACTACTACTCCTAACAATCAAACTGCTACTATTCCTACTGTTCAGATCTCTAAGGCAGATTATGAGAGGTTCCGCCAGCTAGAGCTCTCTCAAAACAGTCATTCGGCTACTCATGCATCCTCTTCAGGTATGGATGCTTACATAGCTTCTCCTCATGAACCATGGGTACTAGATTCTGGAGCCTCATCCCATATGACAGGTATAAAGGATCGCTTTGACACTTTATATTTTTCTGATAAGTTTCCCTCTATTCGCATCGCTGATGGTACACTTTCTCCAGTTCTTGGTGCTGGAGTAGTTCATGCTACTTCCTCCTTGAAACTCACTGATGTGTTATATGCTCCTAAATTCCCTGTTAGCTTGTTATCCATTAGCAAGTTTACAAAGCAAAATAACTGTAAAGTCACATTCTTTCCATCTTATTGTGTTTTTCAGGACCTAGCAACTGGGAGGACGATTGGTTCGGGGCATGAGAGAGGAGGTATGTACTATTTGGACGACAGTGTACCGGGTGCTGGTCTTGTTGCAGCACAGCCTGATTCTACCTTACTGTGGCACTGGCGTCTGGGTCATCCTTCACTTCAAAAACTTAAATCAGTAGTTACTATTCAGTCTTCTCTTTCTTCTTTAGGTTGTGAGTCATGTGAACTGGGTAAGCACCATCGTGCTTCTTTTCCGAGTCGTGTCGATAAACGCAGTAGTTTTGCGTTTGAGTTAGTTCATTCTGATGTCTGGGGTCCTTGTCGTGTTCCCTCTGTGAAGGGTTATCGATATTTCATTATTTTTGTTGATGATTTTTCTCGCATGACTTGGCTATATTTGTTGAAAGAGAGGTCTGAAGTCCCGCATGTTATTGAACTTTTTTATAATGAAATAAAAACCCAGTTCTCTACTTCTGTTCATATTCTTCGCACTGATAATGCTTTGGAATATATGAAAAATGACGTTTCTAAATTTTGTGCTCTTAATGGTATTATTCATCAAACTTCTTGCTCTCACACTTCACAACAAAATGGAGTTGCTGAGAGAAAGCATAGACATATTCTAGATGTTGCTAGAACGCTGATGATACATATGAATATTCCAAAGTACTTGTGGTCTGATGCTGTCCTCACTGCCTGTTATTTGATTAATCGAATGCCTTCCTCTGTTCTTGATGGTTTGATACCATTCCACTGTCTTTATCCTGCTAAAAAACGTTTTTCTGTGATTCCTCGAGTTTTTGGTTGTACGTGTTTTGTTCAGGATTTGACTGCTGGGTTGGATAAATTATCTCCTAGGTCCATTAAGTGTGTGTTTGTTGGATACTCACGTACTCAAAAAGGGTATAGGTGCTATCATCCAACCACCAGGAGATATTTTGTTTCTGCTGATGTTACCTTCTTTGAGTCTGTCCCATATTTTTCCACCGGTTCCACTACCTCTGTCAGTCCACAGGTACCTCTACCATCTACAGCTCCTACTACTATTCCTGTATCTGCTCCTGTGGCTGCTGCACCACAGCCTCTACTGACGTACTCTCGCCGTCCTAAAGTACATACGCCTGTCTCTGTTCCTACTGACAACTCTTCTCCAGCTGCAGGTCCATCTCATGTCGAGCCCCATATCTCTTCTGACTTAGATGTTCCTATTGCTCTTCGCAAAGGTAAACGGTCTTGCCCAAAATATCCTCTCTCTCTTTTTGTCTCTTATGACCGTCTTACCCCATCCTTTCGTCAGTTTGCTTTGTCCTTGTCCACTATATCTTTACCCAGGTCACATGAGGAAGCTTTGTTAGTACCCGCCTGGAAACAGGCTATGGATGAGGAGATGAATGCACTGCTTTCTAGAGGGACTTGGGATATGGTATCTCTCCCTACTGGAGCAACTGTGGTTGGCTGCAGATGGGTGTATACCTTGAAATATCGCCCTGATGGGTCTGTTGATAGATATAAAGCTCGCCTAGTTGCTAAAGGATATACTCAGACATATGGTATTGATTATTTTGAGACTTTTTCTCCTGTTGCGCGTCTAAACTCCATTCGTATTCTCTTCTCTCTGGCTGTTAATCTGGATTGGCCTATGCATCAACTAGATGTGAAGAATGCTTTTCTTTATGGTGATTTGGACGAGGAGGTTTATATGGAGCAACCTCCTGGGTATGTTGCTCAGGGGGAGAATATTGTCTGCAGACTGAGAAAGGCCATCTATGGGTTAAAACAGAGTCCGCGAGCTTGGTTTGATAAATTCAGCAAGGTTATTTCTAGTGTTGGTTTCCAACGCTGTCATTCTGATCACTCTGTCTTTCTTCGACGCACAACAACTGGTTTGGTTATTTTAGCTGTTTATGTTGATGATATTCTGCTCACTGGGAGTGATTCAGTTGCCTTAATAGAGACCAAGGAGTATCTAAACCGTCATTTTGTCACTAAGGACATGGGAAAACCAAAATATTTTCTTGGGATTGAAGTTGCATATCAAAGGCATGGCCTGTTGTTGTCCCAAAGGAAGTATGTGCTAGATTTACTAGAAGAAGCAGGTCTCTCGGGATGCAAACCTTCAAACACTCCAATGGAGGCAAATATTGATTTGTGGCGTGATGATACCTCTTTACTAGAAGATGTTGGACAATACAGGAGACTGATTGGTAAGCTAATCTATTTGACAGTTACCAGACCTGATATTACTTTTGCAGTGGGTGTACTGAGTAGATTTATGCACAAACCTAGAGAAGTTCATTGGACAGCTGCCCTAAAAATTTTGGCATATATCAAGAGTTGCCCTGGTAAAGGATTGCTATATAAGAAGCATGGGCATACTCGCATTTCTGCTTTCTCTGATGCTGGTTATGCAGGAGATATGGGAGACCGAAAGTCAACCTCAGGTTTCTGTACTTTTATTGGAGGTAATCTTGTCACTTGGAGAAGCAAGAAACAAGATGTAGTATCGCGGTCTAGTGCAGAGGCCGAATACAGAGCAATGGCTCACACTGCTTGTGAGATGGTGTGGCTACGAAAGTTTATGACAGAACTTGGTCTTGTTCAACCTGGACCCGTGCCTATGCATTGTGACAACCAATCTGCCATTTACATTGCACAGAATCCTGTATTTCATGAGAGGACAAAACATATTGAAGTTGACTGCAATTTTGTCAGAGATGCTTGGGAGAAGAAGATAGTATCTCTCATATTCACTCCGTCCTCACAACAACTTGCTGATATTCTTACCAAGGCTACATCTTCAAAGGTGTTCTCTACTATATGTGACAAGCTGGGCATGATAGATATATATGCTCCAGCTTGAGGGGGAGTGTTAAATTAAGTAGTAGGTTAAGTATTGGGTATTGGGTTAATGGGATGTTACCCATTAACCTTAACCCTATTGTATGGCTATATATATCTCTCTTATGATCTCAATAAAGATTGATTAGGGTTTTATCTAATTCTACACTTTATAATTAAACTACTTACTCTCGTAAGGCGCATGCTTCACGCTTTGAAGCTTACGCTTCGCTTTATTAAAAGGTCCAACGTTTTGCCTTGCGCTTCCGCTTTTTTAAACATTGGTAAGGAGCACTTTTCTTATCTTGTCTCGACACTTATTTTACACAATTGGATAGACTTAATACACTTGCACCAGGACATGCGCAGAAACATTTTGTCCCATGTTATTTTAGCAGTAAATTTGAGATTATTTCTAGTACTTGGAGTAATTACTTTGTTATTGAAGAGAATGGATCTTTGCTTAGAGTACAACTTCTTTATTAGTTACATAAAGGATTCATTATTTCGTGATTCCATCCTTTTCTTATTGAGGTATTGAACAGTTCAATGAGAGGAGGGAGAGGAAGGAAACAAAGTCAATATAGATTATTTACTGCTTGATATCTCTGAGCTTAATATTACCATCATATATTTTAGTTTTTCATGCTCTCGCATGCCCTAGAGACTAGGGTCAGAAATAATCAAAACTATATCATGAACAATTAAAGGCATTAATACACCCAAACAGTTTCCGTATATCATTGTTTTTGCTCCTCATCCATGTAAGCTGCTTTAGTTGGATGTTGAATTTTGTACTGGCAATTTCTTTCGTTCATTTTTCAGCTTGCTTATATCATTGTTTTTGTTCCTTATCCAGGTAAGCTGCTTTGGTTGGATGTTGATGTGCATGGATACTGTGTGCAGAGACACTTGACCAAGGTAATGTAATTGCAGTATGAATGCTAGCAATAACTTTTTTTGGGGGGTTTGGGGGTGGGGTGGGGTGGGGGGGTGTGTCAACATAATGAAGGCATAACCAATCAGAGCAGCTCATGCAGAGATAACGAAGTAAGAAGTAGATGATGGATACCTTGAGAAACTAATAAACTCAAAGTGATTTTCTTTACTTTAGTTTGAACTTTCATTTAACAAACTTATGTGCTTTGTTCACATGTTACAAGCTGCTTAATCAAAATTCATTTAACAATTATTCTGGTGAGACATTTTCTGAGTGAGAGTAAACTAGCCCCGTGTTTCATTATAAGGACTTAACGAAACAAACCCAAGAACAAAGAAGCAGAAACTAAACTAAGCCAAAATAAACAAGAAACAATAGGAAACAAAAATGGCAACTGAAAGGTGGTCTGGTGAGTCATACATACGTCCTAAACTCACCTAGTGTTATAATGGTCCAGAGACAATCCCTCTTGCATTCAGTATGCATTTCCATGTATTATGTCAATGTAATCTTTTAGTTTTCATTCATACTCTCCTTCTGTTGTTGTTTTTAAATGTGTAGTTCTTATAACCTGAAGTCCAATGGCATACTTTCTATCCATATTCCTTTTAGGTTTCTGTGCAATTTAATTCCACTCGAAATGCAGCTTATACTTCAGCTTAATCTATAGACATGATTTTCCTGAGGAGATTCTATACTCTTTAATGTAGATGTTTATTTTTCTCAATGCTACATGCTTAATTTGTCAGTTGGTGATTATACTTCTTGGCTATACCAGAAGACTTCATAGAGATTAGAACATAGTTAGATGGAAGCCGGTTCATGGGACAATTACGGGAGTGTGGTACAACACTCATTAGGGATTTTTTTTTTTTTGGGGTGGGGTGGGGTGGGGGTGGGGGGCGTAGGCTTAAACAATATGCTAGAGTACGTGGTGCACTTTAGGTACGGCTCTTGAATGTAGGAACTAGAGGTTTTGCAAGAGTCAAATTTAAGAACTATGCTAGTTGATATCAATAACGTAAAAGCACACTGAGAATCATGTTGTGATAATGTGTGCATACTTATTTGTTTAATTTCTCACGTTTTTTGTTGTCTAGACAACCCCCCCAACCCCACACACACACACCAAAAAAAAAGTTGAATTTTAAGTTGGGTCGCTGGAGTTCGTGAATTGGATCATGTCCCACGTGAATATAGGATAATTGAACCCATGTCACGGGATGCTGTATTTCCTAACTTCTACGGATTGGAAACCTTGATAGCCATTTAGAACCTAACACCCAAGGTCAATGTTTCAGAAGCTGTTTTTTATTGCCTAAATCCTATATATTTTGAGGAGAGATTATGGTCATGGCCTTCTGTTTTTTGGGCCTTCATTGCTTTGTGAATTTTGTGGGCTGAGTTTGTATCATCTACTCTCGTTAATTCAAATAATAATTTCTTCTTTTGTTCTACTGGGGCAATGATGAGTTCCCCATCCTTTCTCTTTGGGTAAATTACACTTAACCCCAAAGAATTATTGGCATTTTGTTGTAAACACCCAAAAACTTTCAATTTCACAATAAACCCCCAATAAGTTTTGGAATTGTGAAAAACCCCTAATAAGATTCCACATTTTGCAGATAGCCCCCATAAATTTGAGCAAAAAACGACATAAAAAGGTATTTTGAAAGTTGTTGGGGGTTCAATATAATATACCCAAAAGATATGGGTGATTTCTGCAAAAGTTACGAGTTTAGGCAGATTTTGAAAGTTATTAGGGGTTAACTACAAAATGCTGAAAGTTCTTGGGGGTTAGTGTAATTTACCCCTTTGTCTTTCCTTTTCTCCAATAGAGGAATTTTTTACACACTTTAACATTGCAGAATTGATCATATTACACAATTGACCTGTGAGCTGAGTACTTCTCAGATCATTTTCCTTTCGTTTTATTTCATAGCTACACTACTGGTCCATGAGGAAGCAAGCAATAAATTAATCTAGACACTTAGAAAAGGGGGAGGAGGAAATCTAAATATACTACCATATGAAGAAATGGCGAGCACAACGATGAAGACCGCAGGAAAAGACGAATGAACAGGTTTGGGTGTTGTGCGGTCGACCGCGTGTGGCGCGACGGTCGACCGCCAACGTGCACGAGGATGAGTTCTGTTCAGTATCAGGTCGTGGTCGACCGCCAAAAGTCTAGAGACTCAGGAAAGTTTCTGTCGTTTTCGCGATCGATCGTGATGGGTTTTGCGGTCGACCACGACGGGTTTTGCGGTCGACCGGCCAAACCCTGTAGGGTTTTTTAGTCTCGATCGTTGGATCCGGTCAACCGCGAGTGGTTCTGCGGTCGACCGCGAGTCGGGTCTAAGCTGGATTTTGGTTTTCAACCCGTTTCGTTTCTGAGTTAATATATAAGTCTAATCCTAATTAATTAGGGTTAAGCAAGGACGTTTTGAGCTGTCTTTGAGAGGAGATTGTTGCATCCAATTGTGGAAGATTTGTGAGAGATCTAGAGGCTTTGTTTTAGGATTTATTTAAGATATTTGTAACCCTATTTGTATTCTCTTGATTTCTAATATCTCCTTACCCCGTGGACGTAGGCAACTTGCTGAACCACGTAAAATTTATTTGTCTTCTTGTGGTATTGTGTTTGGCTTATTATTTTGATTTATCTCGTTCTTGTTCGTGTGGTTTCAAGCTTTTGTTGCGCACAATAAGTGGTATCAGAGCTAGATTGATAATATGGGAGAAACAAACACATCAGGTTCGTCTCTTACGAAGGCGATACAGAGTCTGAGCATCAATAATACGAAGATTTATATTCCGAAGTTCGACGGTAAGATTAATTTCGATTTGTGAAGGTGCCAGGTGATGGATGCATTGGATGCACAGAATTTGAAGGAGATTCTTGAGTTACAAGAGAAACCCCCTGACATGGAGGATAATGTTTGAAAGAAGATGAATAGTAGAGCTTGTGGAGTTATTCAATCATGCTTGACGTCGGATCTTATCTATGACATGATGAACGGGACGTTGACGAAGAGAATGTGATGAACACTCAATGAGAAGTATCTTACGAAGAGCATTGAGAATCGGCTTCACTTGAAGAAGAGGCTTTACCAGTTCAAGATGAAGATGAGAGTTTTCATTAGGGAGCATGTAAACAATTTTACGAAACTACTTTTAGATATGACCAATGTGGACATCATGGTTGATGATGAAGACAAGACGATGCTACTTTTGTGTTCGTTGCCCGAGGATGATTATGGTACATTCGTTCTCACTATGATCAATAGAAGAACTACTGTTAGCTACAAGGAGGTGACCTCAGTGTTGGTAAATTATGAGCTGAGGAAGAGCGATGGTGAACCTTCCGAGAAAGCATCGGAAGATGCATTAGCAGTTCGAGACCGTAGTCCAAACCGTCGCTAAGTCAACCGCTCAAAATCAAAGAATAAATGTGCCTATAAGAGTGTTAGTTGAAATCAATGTCGATATTATAAAGAAGAAGAATATTGAAAGATTGACTACCAAAGTGGAAGGATAAAGCCGGGAAGAGCAAAGGAAAAGCTGTACAGGCTTTAAAAGTGAATGTTACAAAACGTATTAGCGAACATTTAGATTTAGATTCTTCAGGCTATTCATGTCCTACAATACTATCAATTTGCTATGCTGACTCTACGGAGTGAATGTTGGATTCGGGAGCCACATATCATATTTATCCTAGGAGGGATTGGTTCTCCAGATTTGAGGAGCTGGAAATGGGGGATGTCGTGCTTATGAGAAATGACCATGTATATCCTATTGGTGGTATTGGTTCAGTCCGGATCAGGATGCATGACGGTGTGATGAGAGAGTTAAAAGAAGTGAGGTTCGTATCGTAGTTGACGAAGAACATTATTTTTCTTGGTACTTTAGAAACAACTGATTATCGGGTGACCTTAGAGGATGCTGCTGTGAAGATCACGAAGGGTTCTATAGTGATGATGTGAGGAGCCAGGGAAAACTTTCTATACTACTTGAAGGGCAAGACAGTTACATGGGATCTGACAGCTTCTATCACTACAAAGGAGGACACTATCATTTTATGACACATGAGATAAGGACACACATGTGATAAGTCCCTACAGTCATTGGCGAAACAGAGGCTTTTGAAAGGTGCTAAGACTTACAAGATAGAGTTGTGTGAGCAATGTGTACTTAGAAAGAAGACCAGAGTGAAATTTGGTACCGCTATTCACAACACCTAAGGTATATTAGATTACGTTCACACAAATGTTTGGGGCTTTTCCAAGAACACATCACTTGGTAGGACCAACTATTTTGTCAATTTTATTAATGATTATTCCAGGAAGAATTAAGTATACCCTATAAAGCATAAATATGAGGTCCTAGATATTTTTATGGAGTGGAAAAAAAATAGAGCTACAGACAGGTAGAAAGGTGAAGACTCTACTTTCAGATAACGGTGGAGAGTATAAGAGTGATCTGTTTTTATAGTTTTATCGGGATCACGATATTAGGCGATACTTCACAGTTCGAGAAACACCGCAAAAGAACGGAGTAGCTGAGAAATTAAACCATACCTTGCTGGAGAATGTGCGATGTATGATGACACAGAGTGGATTGTCTAGATCCTTTTGGGTCGCGGCGTTAGTTTATGCGAGCCGTCTCGTTAATAGGTTACCGTGCACTGTGATACAGGGGAAGACTCCTTTGGAGCATTGGTCTGGTTCGATAGCTAGTAACTATGAGTTGCTTCAGATATTTGGGTGTTCTTATTATCATGTTAGTGATGGTAAATTAAATCTAAGGGTAAGAAAAGCAGTATTTATGGGATTTAGAGATGGAGTTAAAGGTTTTAAGTTATGAGATCCACAGGATAAGAAGATAGTTATTAGCAGGGATGTCACATTTGATAAGACGTACATGATGAGGCCTCAAGTTCCTCGACAGGTGGAGGAAGACCAGATTCGAGAGATATCGTTGCAGGTGGAGGATGATGTGACTTCACCCACTCCAGATAGCATTATATCCATTAAGGCTCCTACGAAGATAACATTAGGAAGAGATGGGATGACAGCCAGACCGATAGAAGATACAGTGGATTGTGAGACTCAAGAGCAGGGTCATGTTCATGAGTCTATTGCAGCTAATAGATCTAGAAGGGTGATTCGTCGGCCAGCTAGGTATAATGATGTCATGATCGCATATGCATTAGCAGTGAAGGTCGTTGATGATATGGTTCCATCCACATTCAGAGAGGCAGAGTCTAGCCCCGATTCGATCAGGTGGAGGAAAGCTATGGAGGAGGAGATGCGGTCTCTTCAGAAGAACGACACTTGAGAACTTGCAAAGCTACCTAAGAGTAAGAAAGCTATTGGTTGCAAGTGGGTATATACGAAAAAGGAGGGATCTTCTATTAGGTATATTAGGTACAAAGTCAGATTGGTTGTCAATTGCTATGCACAGCTTAAGGGTGTTGATTGCAACGAGCTATTTTCACCCGTTATGAAATATTCGTCGATTCGGATTTTATTGGCATTAATGCGTAGCTGAGTTTGGATTTGGTCCAGATAGATGTTAAGATAGCCTTTCTACACGGAGATTTAGATGAGGAGATCTACATGACACAATATTTAGGATTCAAAGCTGTAGGAAAGAAAGATTTGGTGTGCAAGCTGAAGAAGTCTATTTATAGATTGAAGCAATCGTCGTGATAGTGGTACAAGAGATTCGACAGCTTCATGATTGACCATGGGTACACGAGGAGCCCATAAGACCCATGTGTTTACATGCACAAACTACAGGATGGTGAGCACATATATTTACTTTTATATGTTGATGATATGCTTATTACTTTCAGGAATTCTTCGGCTATTCGAAAGTTAAAAGAGGAACCGTCATCCGAGTTTGAGATGAAGGATCTTGGAAAAACAAAGAAGATATTGGGTATGGAGATGGAGAGAGACATGATGAAGAGGAGATTGAAGCCTACACAGAGGAGTTATTTGCAGAAGATGTTAAAGAAATTCAGCTTTGATGGCAATACAAAAGCAGTTAGCACTTTATTGGCTCCCTACTTTAAGCTTTCAGCTAATATATCACCTGTTTTAGTTGAGGATAGAGATTACATGTTAAAGGTTCCATATGTCAGTGTAGTGGGTAGCTTGATATATGCGATGGTATGTACGAGATCAGATTTGTCACAGGCCGTGAGCATGGTATCGAGGTACATACACGATCCCGGGAAGGGTCATTGGGAGACCGCGAAGTGGATTCTACAGCATGTTAAAGGCACTGTGGATGTTGGTTTGATTTTTCAGAAGAGTTAGAAGAATGTGCATGATTGTATTGGCTACGTGGATTTAGATTATGCGGGAGATCTTAATAAGCACCGGTCTACTTCAGGATATATGTTTACATTGGCAGAAGCATCAATATGTTGGAGATGTACACTTCAGTTTATAGTGACTCTCTCTACTATAGAGACGGAGTATATGACGATAATTGAAGCTGTTAAGGAGGCTTTATGGTTGTGTGGACTGTTAGAGGACTTAGGGATTATACAGGAGACCCTTTGGGTATATTATGTTAACATGTCGGCTATCTATTTGGTAAAGAACCAGGTTTATCATGCACGCACGAAGCACATTGATGTCAGATTCTACTTTGTTCGGGACGTATTGGATAATGAAGACATTATATTAGAGAAGATCCACACGAAGGAAAACCTTGCGGATATGTTAACCAAAGTTGTTTTAGGTATGAAATTTGGTCATTGTTTAAAGCTATTGAACATTCTTCAGTGTTGAGGGCTTTTGGAGGCCATTTGGGTGAACTATGTTCGGCTTAATTTCTTGGGCAAGAGATACGTAGGCAGTCTTATTTGATACAGACGGTTGGATTTGTTGATTTTGATGAGGGGAGATCGTTGGAGCTCTTGTTTGGGTTTCCGACTTGTTGTGGATTGAGTCCGTTGAAGTGAGTTATTTTTACTTAATTTTGGACGCAACAAGTGAGATATTTGGATGTTTTGATGTCGATTTAGTTTTGGTAGAAACGTTCGCCGAGGTGGAGAATTGAAGAAATGACGAGCATAACGAAGAAGACCACAGGAAAAGAAGAAGGAATAGGTTTGGGTACTGTGCGGTCAACCACGTGTGGCACGACGATCGACCATCAACGTGCATGAGGATGAGTTCTGATCAGTATCAGGTCGCGGTCAGCTGCTAGTGGTGCGTTTTTAGGTCAGAAATTACTATTTTCATTGTCTTGAATCTATTACAATTTCAGTCGTTACAATAAACTTAAATAAATAAAAAATTAATCTTTTTATAAGATCTTCTTTCACAATAAAAATATAAAGATTATAATTCCTTCAAACAACACACAACAACAGTTTATCTCTTGTTGATGTTTGCGTGGGATCTTTGTCTGTACCGGGGTTTATCCGTGGACCGCCTGCGGATCAAATTTGATTGATAGAAGAATTGATCAGAGCTCCTACTTCACAAATAAAGTATTCGCTGAAGTACTGATATCGACCAAGTGAAATCAATATTTTTCTCGAGATTAAGACCAAGTCTAATCTCAAGGAAATGTGAAAACGTGCTTCGGATCCTTCGAAAGACTTATTCTTTATGCTGAAGTTCGTAGGAATCTCTCTAGCCCTTGCTGAAATTCGTGGCTCTTGGCTCTGAAGTTCGGCAGCACCTCCTCGTCTTGATAATAATTCGCTCCTTGAGAATGGAGACCCTACGCTTGTATTTATAGGGTACCGGATGATGGTATTTGGATAAGAATGAATGATTTGACACTATCTTCAGTTAATAACGGCCTAACCACGTTTATGGATGATATTCAAGCAGTTGAGATACTCAGGAACGAACAAATCCTGAGAAAACAGCAAAAGACCCGTCAAAAACGTGTTTGAGGATTAAGACTGCGTGGCAGGTCCTGCTGACTCGCGGAGGGTGCGGGTCAGTAGCGACTGACCCGCGCTGGCCATGACTGACCCGTGCTGGCGCGGGTCAGCTTCTGCTGACCTACGTTAGCGCGGGTCAGTAGCCGTTGTTCTGCGTTAGCGCGGGAAATTTGGTCTTAGCTGAACTCTTTGGCACTTTACGATTTTTTGGGACTTATATTTTCTGTCGTTTTACGTATCTAGTCGTCCTGTTGACTTGTACGTTTTGATAGCTTGCTTCATACGTTCGTTAGCTTCTTTACGGCACTTGAAGCTGAACGACAAACACGGTGGGCACTTGGAACTGACCGACAAGTGCGGCGGGCACTTAGAACTGGCCGACAAGCCGCGGGCCACTCGAATAATCCTTCTTGATTCGGATGATGATGTTCATCGTCTTCTCTTCGTCTCGAGCTGCATGTGGACACCTATATGTACTTTTAGATGCCTGCAGATACCCCCTCCCCTCTAAAGTATTTCAGATTTATTTTTTTATAGAGGAGTCTGGAATACTTTGGATAAGATAGACCATGTTTTCAATCCCTTCAGTATTTTGTCGAGGAGATCGGGTGGGACCCGTGAATAGCTTTAATTCTTGACTTCTTTAGTCTTCAATCTAATCAGTATTTTATCAAATAGATGAAGTTTTTCCGGTATTGCGTTTATCGTCTGACTGTTGTCGAAATCTTAAACTGAAGTTGATGCGTAAGTTTCTGAACTTAGCTCGTGTCGTTGAGTTGACGTCGAACTGATCGCCTTCGTCGGGAATTCATATCTGGATCGCAATTGAACTATCTAGAATCATCCTTTAATCCTGAATTTTTCCTTAGCCTTATTTTGGCAAAATTGTCGATGCGTTGACCGGCGTTAACACGGTTTATACTCGAACGTTTACTGAAGTCTATACAGTTTAAACTCTTAAGGTATTGGAGCATGACGGTCTCAACTATTGGGTTGCAGTACCAACTATTAAAGTTGATTCATTTACATGTATGGATCTTATCGAAGTTGTCGGATGCACAAGTCACGAGACCAACTAATAAAGCTGGTGCGTTAATGACTCTCATATGTATAAGATTTTTTGGCAAACCCTCAGCCATCAATGGGTTTGATGAGCCTTTACCGACTACCATTTGAGTTGGGCTAGCATGCAGATTTTTTAAGTCTGTTCTGTATGCAATGTTATGCTAAAAAAGTTAACTCTTTTAGTACTACGATATTGAATACGTAGACTTCGTCTTTCTTACGGGAATAGACTACCTGGTAACGCGTGTTAGTCGCTGACTTATCCCTTATTAGGATTCGGGATAAAAGTCCCCAGACTTAGATTTTGGTGTCTTTTTTACTCGGCGAAAGACTAAACCGGCAACACGTATTAGGCGTAGGCTTATTTTTATTTAGGAGTCGAGATAAAGTTTTCCGCGCGTGTAAGACGCGGATTTTAGCGTTATTAATAACGGTCTGTCACAATATCGAATATGTGGGCTTTTGTCATTTTTACGGTCAAGGACTAACCGGCAACGCGTGTTAGGCGCTGACTTATACCTACTTAGGTTTCAAGATAAAATTCCCCAGATTTGGATTCTGGTGTCTTCTTCATTCGGTGAAAGACTAAACCGACAACATGTGTTAGGCTTTGCCTTATCCCTATTTAGGCTTCAGGATAAAATTTTCCATGCATGTGAATCACGGATTTTAGAGTTGAAGGATGGTGTATTCTCTTAGGGCAAAGACGAACCCGATACTGGAAAGGAAGAATTTTATATTCTATCTTCAGTTATAAAAGAAACTCAAAGTGAGATTTCTACTTCAAGAATCTGGGAAGGTGAAACTAAGAGTGTGATCTCCGCTCCGAGAATCAAAAAGATTCGAATAATCCTAACCGTCGGAAGGTTTGATTATGGAATTAAAGGTGAATTTCTCGTTTATCGAGAGTGAATTATGATTTTGGTCCTAACTATAAGAAGGTTAGACCAAGTAGGAGTTTGAGGCGACCCTAACTGTAGAAAGGTTTGATCACTCGATTTGAAAGTGGACCTCTCATTCATGAAAGGAATCGAGAGAGAATTTTGGTTTTGACCCTAACTGTAGGAAGGTTTGACCGCTCGATTCGTGGACCTCGTGTTCATTGGAGGAATCGAGAGGAGGTTTTGGTTGTGTCCCTAACTATATGAATGTTTGACCAGGTAGACAGTATGAGTGAGAGTACAAATCACAGTGAGAGTGTTGATTTATACCGATTACTCAGTAGGAGTTCTTGGTGTCAAGTGATAAGAACTTAATACGAAAGGGTTTGACAATTCGTTAAGGATTGACAGATCAAAATTCTAAGCATTATGTCAGGACTCTAACCATAGAAGTGTTGAGTGTACAGACGTAGCGGGAGTTTGAGTGGTTAAACCAGAAAGAATTTTAGTGGACCCACCTGTTAGATCCTAAAGGAGGGTGATTAGGGTCTTATGCTAATCTAATTCGATTTTATGCCAATTAAAACTAATTAACAAGTTATCCTAGCAAGTATAAAATACAAGTATACAACAAGATATATGAGCTAGGATAAGTGATATACACAAGGGTAAACAAAATAAACAAGATAGTGGATGATATAAATAATGAGCAATGAACAATGGCGACAAGAAATATAAACATAAGAGAAGTGCGCCAAAGCAAATTCAAACACATGATATGATCACGGAGTTCGGACCTTCCGTCCTATGTCTCCGCTCCCCACTCCCGGGGAGAAATTCACTATTACAATCGAGTTTTCTACGCTTACCCAAATAACGTTTACACCTCACAATGTCGGTTTTCAACGCTCACCGATCAACGTTCACACCTCACACTCTCACTCGGTTATCTAGCTCATCGAAAACTTTATAACAACACACTCGGTTTTCTAGCTCACCGAAAACCTTACAATCTCATAATATAGCAAATGATTTGTTCTCTAATACAAGGCGAGAACTTAATTAAAGCTCACACTTAATTGTTACAACTCTTACCAACCTAAATATACTATGTATGAAAATACAATAAGCTTAAGTGGGTGTGTGTAAACAATGAGTGAAATCAAATTAAATCAAACTAAACTCAAATATAAATACTAGCTTAATAAAATGATAATCAAACAATACAAAAAATATAAAGCTAGATAGAGTTTAGAAAATTTCTCCAATAAATGACAAGAGAGAGAGATGGATTAAAGCTCAAATATCAATGAATTGATCTCCACTTCCTCTTATGAAATTCTTCACAAACCAAACCCTTAAACAAACTTAAAACCAAACTTAAAACAAATTTAAACCCTTGTTAAACTCTTGTTTAAAAACTTCTTGGTTTTTTACTGGTAGAAGGGGTTTGAGGGGTTTATATAGGAAGAGAAAACAACAGCAAAAACCCCAAACAAAAGATCAAAAACCTTAACGAATCAGAAATCTGATTTTGTACAAAATATAACCGTTGGGCGATCGACGGTCAACCGTGGAAAAATCACAGTCGACCGCGAGCAACAAAAAAATAAAGAAAAGTCTCCGGACATCAGCCGGTCGACCGTGACGGTCGATCGCGAGAGCATCCGGGCGACCGTCACGGTCGACCGCGAGCCTCTGAAAAACTTCTTGAGTCTTTGGACTCAGAGGTGGTCGACCGCAAACCGACATATGAAATTCCAGGTTTATAAACAGTTTTCTGATTTTGAAACCCTGTTTAAAAATATCAAATAAATTCTAAAAATTATAAAACTTTGGAAAATGATTGTAGACATGAAAATAAACATGCTATAAAAACTGGTTTTAAAAAAGGACCTCACAAATATAAAATATCATCATTTTGCAAATATGTTCAAAACATGAAAACATGAGATACTTGAATTTTAATGTTTTTACATAAACCAAGTTTTAAAACTTTGTAAAATGATTTTATAGACTTGATAAAAAATATAAAATGTTATTATGAAGTCTATAAACTAGAAACTCAAATATGTATATATATTTTGCTTAATATTGAGTTTTGACAAAATGATAAATATGAAACATATATGTATATATATATATATGAAAGCAAGAATATAGGTTTCATATTTAAATAAACTTGTAAACCAAAATCGTGTATGCATATATATAACTATATATATACATAGAAACCAATAACATGTGTGTGTATATATGATTGAGCTTAAAGTACTAACACATAATATAAATCTAAACTAAATGTTAACCAAGCAATCTTGATCTTCGATGTAGCTCAACTTGGTATGCTATGCGGATGAAGCTTGAACTTGAATCATTAACTTGAATTACATTGCTTCAACCACTATATCCGCCAACCTCCATTTGATATGATCGTTATGGCACAATCCATCCAACCTCCAACGCGTTATTTGTCTACAATAAATAGAAAATCACAAACACTAGATAAATAACATTAGTAGTAAATTGTTTGTTAAACATCATCAAAACAAAGAGGCTAACACCATCGTTAATTAATTTGATCAATGAGGGATTTTATGGTGGAAGATTGTAAACCGTCAGGGAGCAGTTTAACCTCATATACCGATCGGAGGAGCAAGAATCAGTTTATACTCATATACTCTTCGGAGTGTTGATTCAGATTAATTTAGCGTTATGACGCCAGCTTCAACCAAGATTTGGATGCTATTTTTAAGGGCGAAACAAGCCTTGTCAGCTTCACCAAGAATTTAGCATTATGAAGGATCCTCCTGTGGTACGTATAGTAATTTGGATCCGTAGTATTATCAGCTTCCTCCTGATTTATGATAGGTGGTAGCTTAATCTTGTTATTCTCAAGGAGGCATTCAAAAATGGCTGGAACGTCTTCGTCCTTAAAGGAGTACTCTTTTTAGAGTCTCGGATCCGAAGTCTTTTGCTATCTTCGGGGTTATTATTGCGACGTCTGATTAACGTTAACAACTACTGCAGGTGTCTTCCCCTTATCATGGGAGACAAAACTTGAGTTCGGAGGGTTAGCCGTCGGTTGGCTTCTTTCGGCTTCTTCCTTCTGAGAAAACATTCGGCCTGCTCTCCGTGCATCTTCAACTCTTTCCAGGTGTTGGACGGTGATACTCGCATAACTTTCAAAATATCAATGGATAGGTTCTTATGATAGGTTTGGAGGATGAAGTACTCTGTGACTGGATCTCAATAATTCATCGTCTTATTTTGGAAGCTCTTGATGAAATCGTCGACCGTCTCTTTATCTTCCTGTTTCTCCTCAAAGAGTGTCCTGATGGATACCTCGGCATCGTCATCAAAGAAATTACCGAGGAATGAGCTTTCCATGTCATCCCAGTCATTAATGTTACATTAAACGCTGGACGCTTCTAGGCGTCGGACTTGACGCCTAGCGCTTAGTCGTCTAGGCGGGCGCCTAAACGGTTTCTGAGCTTTTTTTTCTTCATTTAAGTGGTGGTCGATGAGATTTTGCTGAAGGTCGAAGGAGGTAGTGGAGGTATTCATATTTAAAGGTTAATGAAGTTTGGAGGACGTGTACGCTACGACACCTAAAATCACAATCAAGGCCTACAGGATGCAATCCACGTAAGCAAATAATACTCTCCTAAACGCTCGTAAAATCTAGGTGAGCAACCTAAATATCACCTAGGCGCTAGGCGCTAGTTAGACGACCTAGGTACCGCCTAGACCTAGGCGTACGCCTAAGCGGACTAGACGGAGGTTTTTTAAAACAGTGCCAGCCATTGATGCTTCCAGGCTTGAGATAACGGTACCAATCGAAGGCAGGTCCGTGAAGGATGCTAACGAATGACAGGACCATCAAAAGCTCGTTGCTAGAGATCACTCCCAAATGGGACTTGAAATAAATCAAGTGTTGAGTAGGGGAGCCCTTTCCGTCGAACGACGTAAAATTAATCAGGTTGAACTTCGCTGGATACGGGATTAACTCCCACTCTCTTGGATAGGGACACAAAATACCAGTTTTTTTCACCTCTCGAGCAGACATCAGAGTGTTGATTTTGCTCTTGAGGTCTTTCATCTTCTCGTTCTCGTCTGTATCATGCCTTAAATAATTTCTAAGAGGAACAACGCGGCCACCCCCGGCATTGTCATCTTCGATGGGACCATCCTCAGCGTTGTTGTCTTCAGTAGGGACACCCTCAGCGTTTTGGTCAGCCGGAGGGTTGTCTTTATCGAAGTGTTCGTCCATATCTGAATCGCTACCTGCTTGGTTAGTAATGTTACAACGGATGAATTCACTAAGTTGATTGGACAGAGCCCGAATCTGATGGTCATGCTCTTCCTTCATCTGCATCATGATCATTTCCAATTCGAACTTGAAGTTCTTTTTTTACTTGGCCAAAGCATCCTCGATGATTTCGATCATTTACTCAGTTTTGATCATAAGTGCGTCGCGGGATTGTCCTGGGCTGGATACCGTATTGTTAGAAGCGATTACAGAGTTGACATCTGATGCTTCATCATCCGAAGATAATCCCCTCTGTATTCTCTGATAATCTCTTTGTCTAATGGTTCCCGATCGCAACCTAGTTAGACGATGCGATATGAGCGGGTCAGAACTAGAAGGTCGAGTCGAATTTCCCTTATCAGCCATATTAATTATGACTTCTGGAAGTTCGTCATCTTAAACGGCTGATAGTTTCTTATGGAAATGACTTGACTTGGTTTTTGACGCTTCAAAGGAAAACCTTTGGAATACCGAGACATTCTGTGGAGCGGTCTTGGGGCAATTACATGTTGATAATACTGCCCTGATAAGTTTAGCACACGGACAATGAAAGTTTGTTTTCTGGGCATCTCTCTTTCGAGATCTGTTCGTACCCCTAGCCTGATAGTACAACTCATCGGCATGATGACCGGAGCTATCTATCGTGTGTTTGCACGACTTCTCAGGTATAATATTGTCGTCCGACGAACGTGTTTCCTTCTGAGGACTTGCTACATTGTTGGTGTTCTCAAGAGTCACACGTTTGGAGCCACGTTTTTGTGAGCGTGGGACCTCAACGGACTCCTGGTCTTGGATAAGTACCCCCAGGTGGGTGGAAACTAGAGTTTTCTCTTTATGAGAAGACTTGAAATTGTTACGAGGGCGTGTGCGACCCCCAGCTCGATGAGTTACTCGGGGTTCATTCACTGGACCCAAGCATTCTTTGACAGGAGCTTTGCCTTGATCCTCGTGCAAAGGATTTAGACGATTCGTCATCGTTATTTTGAATCGAGACAGATCCATACTACCGTGGGGCTTTGCCGAAGGTACTGGACCAGTTGGAGTAGGAGCGGAAGTCGTCGGAATAAAAAAACGTCGTGGGAGTCACCCTGGCTTAGGTCTGGTGCGGGTCACCTTGAAGTGACCCGCAGAGGGTCGGGTCACTTGGTGGTGACCCGCCGGTTGTCGGGTCACCTCTGGGTGACCTGCTGGCTGCCGGGTCACTTCGTGGTGATCCACTAGTGGCCGGGTCACCTCGTGGTGACCCACGGTTGGGCGGGTCACATGGGTGTGACTCACGTTTTATCGATGTTTTGGCCGCTGTTTTGAGCTTTGGCCTCCAGACTTGGTACGGTTTTGCTTGTTCATTGACTATGTCCTCCTTCTGCATCTTTTGTGCCTTTTGCATAAGAATTCACGCATACGCAAGCAGTGTGCGGTGTTTTTGAATGTGTTCTTCAAGGGTTGAACATGTCCTTTTAACTTGGATCCATTCATTTATTAAGGACTTGGAGGGTTGCTCATTCGTCCGCTATTAGGGCACTCGACGCTCCTTGAATTTTAGATCCACTTCATAATAGATCCCGTCTACAGACTCCAAAACCTTGACGAATTATCGTGTGAGGCATTGACGCTGCCTTTGGCGAGCTCTCTTCGATAAAGTGAGCGCGCCTCCAGCGGCTATCTCCTTGATTGAGGAGGAGTCCAAATCTACAGATCCGGTCTCGTTAGAGGCCGGAGGGGCGTTATAAGGTGCAAGTACCGTAACAACGGGGACGTTGATCTTCATGCGTTTGTGAGAGGCGGAGGATCTGAAGGAGGAGGACGACAGATATTTCTTGTATTTCCGTTGGTTGAACTCGTATTCGATTACTTTTTCAACCGGGATGCAGATCCGAGGTTGCGATACATCAGCCTTCGTAGAAAAATTGTTGGCTTTCACTGTGGTTACTAGCGTGTTTGGGTCAGAAATTGCTATTTTTATTATCTTAAATCTATTACAACTTCAGTCGTTATAATAAACTCAAATAATAAAAAATTAATCTTTTATAAGATCTTCTTTCACAATAAAAATATAAAGATTATAATTTCTTCAAACAACACAACAACAGTTTATCTCCTATTGCTGCTTGCGTGTGATCTTTACCTGTGTCATGGTTTACCCGTGGACCGCCTGCGGATCGGATCTGATTGATAAAAGAATTGATCAGAGCTCCTACTTCACAAAGGAAGTATTCGCTGAAGTACTGATATCGACCAAGTAAAATCAGTACTCTTCTCGAGATTAAGACCAAGCCTAATCTCAAGAAAATATGGAAACGGGCTTCGGATCCTTCGAAAGACTCGTTCTTTATGCCGAAGTTCGCTGGGATCTCGCTAGCCCTTGCTAAAATTCGTGGCTCTTGGCTCTGAAGTTCGGCAGCACCTCCTCGTATTGATAATAATTCACCACTTGAGAATGAAGACCCTAGGCTTGTATTTATAGGGCACCGGATGGGGGTATTTGGATAAGAATGAATGATTTGACATCATTTTCAGTTAATAACGGCATAACCACGTTTATGGATGATATTCAAGCAGTTAAGACACTCAGGAACGAACAAATCCCGAGAAAACAGCAAAAGACCCATCAAAAACACGTTCGAGGATTAAGACTGCGCGGCAGGTCCGGCTGACCCGCGTTGGCGAGGGTCAGCGGCCGCTGTCCTGCGTTGGCGCGAGAAATTTAGCCTTGGTTGAACTCTTTGGCACTTTGCGATTTTTCGGGACTTGTATTTTCTGCTGTTTTACGTATCTGGCCATCCTGTTGACTTGTACGCTTCGCTAACTTGCTTCATACGTTCGTTAGCTTCTTTACAGCACTTGAAACTAAACGACAAATGCGATAGGTACTTGGAGTTGACCGACAAGCACGACATGTACTTGGAACTGGCCAACAAGCCGCGGGCCACTCGGATAATTCTTCTTGACTCGGATAATGATGTTCATCGTCTTCTCTTCGTCATGAGCTGCGTGTGCACACCGATAGGTAATTTTAGATGCCTACAGCGCGGCAGTCGACCGCTAAAAGTTCAGAGACTCAGGAAAGTTTCTGTCGTTTTCGCGGTCGATCGCGACAGGTTTTGCGGTCGACCGGCCAAACCCTACGAGTGGTTCTGCGGTTGACTGCGAGTCAGGTCTAAGCTGGGTTTTGGTTTTCAACCCGTTTCGTTTCTGAGTTGATAAATAAGTTTAATTCTAATTAATTAGGGTTAAGCAATGACGTTTTGAGTAGTCTTTGAGAGAGGATTGTTGCATCCGATTGTGAGAGATTTGTGAGAGATCTAGAGGATTTTTTATTTTAGGGTTTATTTGAGAGATTTGTAACCCTATTTGTATTCTCTTGATTTCTAATAGTAAGAACTCCCCCCTCATTGCCCCGTGAACGTAGGTAACTTGCCGACCCACATAAAATTCGTTTGTCTTGCTGTGGTATTGTGTTTGGCTTATTAATTGTGATTTATCTCGTTCTTGTTCGTGTGGTTTCAAGCTTCCGCCACGCACAACACTATAGAATACCAAGTGGGAGTTGCTGTTAATAGTTCTGCGTTAGTAAGTTTTTGGTGTTACCTTTTCCACTCAATTGAAGCTGTTCCGTCTCATCTCTGACTATGCAATAATTTGCTGATCCAAAATCCCAACAAGGAATGCAAGATGAAAAAGTTCAAACATTTAGGTCCACAAATCTGTTGGAGTTTATGAAGAAATCCATGTACGCAAAGGGTCCTATCAACCGTCTTTTACAAATAATTGATGTTTACTAATGCAGACAGTCTTGGTTCATCAACTTGTTCTTGACATAAAATTGAACTGATGAGACTTTGCCAGAGTGTTATGACGGTGCATGGGTTTGTGGAAGAGAGGAAATGCTTTAGATACAGTTGAACATTGTTATCTGGGTCAAGTTAAGCAGCAGCCCTTAAGTTAGAGTATTAAGGATACATGGCTGATGTTTTCAAATTTTTACAGTGTATGATTTCCTTTTATTTTGATAAAACTTCACTTTAGTTTTAATTTTGTTATGTTTGTTGGATCATCCTGTCCAACAAACTACTTGTATCAGGTGTTGCATTTAGCATTGGCAGTCGCACTGTTATGATCTGGGTTACACGGTGTATCTAGAACTGAAGAAGAAATTGAAAATGTAGATAGAATGAGGGCACATAAAACAGTTCATTAAGTATTAGTCTGTTATTTATTTTCTTTTGGGTTGCAAAGTGAACGGAGTGTACAGAATTTGTTACTGACTACTGCATGCTTTTTGAGCTTCTGCCTTTCTGTGAAATGAGGTTAATATGATGAAAAATTCTGCTATGGCCATTTTTAACTAGTCCATGTAATCTGGTTAAGTCAATTTTATTTCCACTTCGAGTTTAATCATGCAACGACTTGATCACTGTGACCTATTTCAGTAACAAGTTGACCACTCAATTTTCCTATTGGTATTGACTTGTTGGCATCACCAAAATAGTCCAATATAGTTGTCATTAATGGATACAACATTTTAGCTTATGAGAAGTCCATTTGTTTACAGTTGGCATGAAGCTTCAAATTCTATTAGAACTTCATTTGATACGATGCAACATTTCAGCTTATGAATATGCTCTGCTGTAGCTTTTGAGCTTCCATCATCAAAATTTCTCCATTACAAATAAACGCCATTAAGATTAGCTGTGGGGTTAAAACTCCAGTGGAATGAATTCTGCTCTGAGTAAGATTTTGTTTAAACAGATTTGATAGCTTTTGGTGATCTCATCTTTATTAGAAGTTACAATGTCAGGTTTACTGCTAACATCAAATTTTGTTGAATTAGGCAGTTGGGGAGCTAGGAAGTAAAATTTATCATCTCATACTGCCTTGTCACTCAAGATGTTTATGTAGATTATCAGAGTTGTTTTAGTGTAAACAAAGTGTTTCGAGAGAACAAGTTTAAGCCTATTTTCTTCTCGAGTGAGAAATGCATCTAGGGAAATTTTTTTTACATAAATTGTGTTACTTAAGTCTTTTGTTTGAGATTTGCGAGTTCAGGAGGGTTGATATGGTTAATGATTGTGTCTCCAATGAACCCAAGTGATTATAACTAATATTCTAAAGGGTAAGTTTTCAGTGACTAGAAAGAGAATCCCCTGTTGCGAAGCGCGTTAAGAGAAACCGAAATGATCATGCCTAGCTATGAGTAGTGTAGTCTTTATAAAGGATTCTAATCCTATATCTCATCATATAATGACATATTAAATTTAGTTAGGGTTTTTGACCGCGTGGATTGAATACTCCCATCCCTCTGTAGTGGAGATTGGTTATGCTATGTGAAAGAGCTAGTGAGCTTGAAGTACTCATTCTGCTGTATATATATATATATATATATATATATATATGGCTAGAAAATGAGTTATTTACTTGACGTAGATTTGTGAACAATTCTATTCAATGACCCGGGCTGATCACTTGAACGTATTGTAGCCTGTAGATCTTGATAATATCACCAATTCCGGAACTGATAAATCCAATAACAGTTTCCATGCTGATACATGTCACGTATATACAATAAGTGTTGTATATTCCTAAGGTTAACATAATGTTAAATGGGCACCTGTTACATAACCAACACAGACGTTAATCTTACTACACATATTTGTACTAGAGTTGGATTTCGTAATCTACTTATTGAATCTGACCTTTGTAGTCATTCATAATGTTTATTTATTATCAGATAAAGATCATCTAGGTCACAACAGAAAAGTAGTGCAAGGCTATGTAGTTATCAAGTTTAGTGGTAGGAATTTGGTAGTTTCCATAAGAGATTAAATCAGTACATTGACATTAATCTGTTTAAATGCCAATCTCGACACAAAACCAATAAAAGGAACAAATGCCAACTCGAACGAGATCCAATGCCATTTCCTTGTTGAATTCAGGCTCAGGTATTACTAAATTTGTATAAAGCACTAGCTTCATGTACCGTAATGCTATATTGAAAAGCTTGAGCGGGAAGTTCGACTGACATTATTTGCTGATCCTGAAAGGAGAGAGGTTTGGTGAAACAAGTTTAATGACTGTTAGCTCAAGTTATGTCAACTGACATCATTTGCTAACCTACCTTGAATTCGCTTGGTTGTCACAAAACTTCACTGTAAAGATTACAGTGTGACAAAAAGTGTACAATGAATTGAAGGTTAAATCACGAAGATAGCCTAAATCTCTGATGGATTTCCTTGATATGTGTAGACTAAGGTATATTGTAGGTAAGGGTGGTTGCATATTTATGAGTGAGAGTGTCAATCTCGTGACTTGTTATATCATAGGCAGATCCTTATACTTAGGGCTAATTTTTATAGCTAAATAAAATGGCTTGCTATTGACCGAGGGCTAAAATGAGATTTCATCCCAAAAGTGGTCGACATCAAAAGGAAATAAGATGATTACATTCGACTACCAAATTAGGTAATCAGAAGGGAACATGATCTCTTTATCTTTATGGTGACAGGCTAAAATATGTACTTATTTGACGGGATGGCCTCCAATGATCATAATGTCATATTATGAAAGAGTGGGTCAGTGGCTTCTCCCTTTTACTGAAATGAGCAACAACACATAGAAGTGGAGAATATATTTTCCTCTGTTTATGTATTTGATTGAGACTTTGATTCTTACAAGAGATGGTTGGGTCTGCTATCCACCAAAAATCATTATGTGCAGAGCCTAAAGTTGATAGCCATAAAGTTTAGGGTGGAAGCCATGAATTATTGGACTCTTTTTTCTCAATTCTCATTACATGCAACGGCTCACAGTCTATGGGACCAGTTTCTATTTGCAGTTGCTCTTTAACATCTATGGTAAGAGCACTTTGTGTAGGCTGCATCAAATTTAACTGCCCAGGATCTTTCCCTTCCCTTAATTATTTCATATCTTAGTATGGTGCTCAACTTTATATTGTTCTATTATTGGCCATGAAGCACATGCTTTCCACCTGTCACAACAAAATCTTGTAACTTAATTAAGGTTTTTGTTTATAATCTTCTTGTTATACATCACATCCTCCAGCCTTTTGCTTCCCCATCACTGTCTGTGAATAGATCCCCTCCATGTTAACTTTCTTGCCAATTGCCATAAAAGGACCTCTAAAGAACAAACATCTTCAGAAGACTCCAAAGATTTGGGTTTCCTACTTATATGTCAACAGTCATCCTTTTGGAATCTCATCAAATTTTTGAAGAAAAAGTGTTCACCCACTTTCAAGCCAGGTTGACTATACCCCGAATGGTTCTTCTTGTGATGTATTTTTCATAACTTCGATACAGTTTGGCAGCTTCAATCAATACACACCACATGCTGATGATAATTATCATTACACTGCTTTTTAATAATTAGGATATCTTTAAAATTTTAAGATTTATTATAGTAGTTTAAGCTGCAGATCCCTCACTTAGTTGGGTGTCGTCAGTATTAGGAGTATTTACAGTTTTAGTTCTCTCCGTTTTGTTAACTTAAGAGGTTTTGATAGAGATAATGAAAATATCTATTGATTCTAGCCGGCTACTTTGGTCCTGTACATGGAATGGTCTTCTCTTACCAATGCCCTAGCTAGTCAGTGCTTTTTGATGTTGATGATGCCTGCCAAATTCTATTGACATTTATCTAGCAATTGATTCATAAACAAAAGGGTGCTATTTTTGTTGTGTCTTTCATGCTTGTGGACTTCATAGCTGCCTACCGATGGCTATTGAGGAAATATCAAATGCCTTGCATGCTTAGCTATAGGTTTGTCTTCTATCCTTAAATTGTATCCACTAAGGCTCCATCCTATACATCTTTTCCTTGATCAATTTCGGGATACTAGTCCTTGGTCATGTCACACATCTATAGATAATTCACTGTTTTCTTTCCAACAAAAGAGGGGTGAAGAAAGTCCTTAGCATACCAATCCTAAGGACCTAGATATATATAATGTCTAATTTGTAAATAGTTGGCACCTAGATCTCTCTATTGTGTAGTGTACCTCTGAGTGGCAGCATCCAACGCTAGCTTTTGAAATTGGCCTCTTGTTTCATACCATCAATCAAGGGGCCCATGTAACGGTGACCCCTGATGCTTCAAAGGGAAGGTATATGTGCATTAAGTAGGCATAGTTTTTATAAAGTTGAAAGTTGAGGTGGTGATGCGGATGTCGATTACTTTGTGTAAAAATGAAAACTTGTTCCAATTAGCATTTAGGATGATTTGAGAATATGGGTGGAAAAAAGAAAACTTGTTCCAATTAGCATTCAGATTAGCATTTAGTATGATTTGAGAATATGG
>BQKN01065175.1:516558-539210 GCA_022839385.1 Asparagus kiusianus
CCCCCCCCCCCCCCCCCCCCCCCCCCCCCCCCCCCCCCCCCCCCGCTGAGCCTGTACAAGTTAATGAAGAAAAGGTGTATAGTCTGATTGACGATTGATGCAACCTTATGTCAACCCTCAGAAGTTGCCAAGGTACTGGGTTAGGAATCTATGAACAGTTACTAGTGATTAGATATCTATATTATGAGTTACAGTTTTAACTGTTCTGAATAGACTTTAAAGTATATGCTACAGCTTGAAGAGCATAAAGTTTGTCTTTATGTTCTAGTTATGACTACCATCTTTCATTTTAGGTTATGTAAGCATAATTCAATGTATTATTTGTTTGATTTCTTTTCTTTACTTTTGTTAATAAACCTGGATATAACTCTTAATCCCTGTTGTAAGTGTAGTTTATGTGAATATCCTATGGTAGTCTAATCCTAAACTTACTGATATGCTATTGAAAGCTGCACTCTACCAACACACGCAAGTTTCTTTGTATCTATCTGAAATCAGGCTATGGTATGAAATAATGCATGACAAACCAATCTCCAAGTTTCTCTTTATATATTTGAAATCAGGCTGTGGCATAAACTAATGCATGACAAATCAATTATGCATCTTTTACTTGTGTAAATTCATGATGCAGAGAAGGAAACATCATAAATTATAATTGAACAAAGTGCTTTGCTCTTATGATACAGCATTCAATTTGTGATATCCCTTCTTGTGTGTATAGATGAAGAGGACCGCTGGCTGAAAAAGAATGGGTATTGCTGAAGAAGTCAAGGTCCAAAGAAGGCTGCTAACCTGTCGGTCTGCAAGAATTTTTTATTTGGGGAGAAAGTAGGAGCTATCCAACTTGTTCATTCAAAAAGGTATCAATATCATTGATATTAACTTGTTCATTTTTTTTTTACAATGCACTATTTTGTATATCTGTATTGCTTGAGCATCTAACTGTCTTGAGATCTGTATTCATGTGCAAGGAAAACTAATATTGCTGTCGTGTAGCACTTGCATTGAGGTCAGACTGTCTAAATTAAAAAAAAAAAACCATTAAGTAAATAAGAATGAAGAGGAAAATTTGTAATAAAGAATGAAAAATTAATATGTTAGAAGTATTAATGGCAGTTAAAAATTATGTCTTTTGATAGACTTTCAATCACTGGATGCTGCTTTTCCAACTATCTTCTCAAGCGACAATGAGACCCTACAAGGAGGAGCACTTGTGGTATTATTATCTGTAGCATGGTTTGCATCTGTAATATCTCCAGCGATAACTTCATAGAAAATCATCCGTATTGAAATTGCTTTGTAATTAATATGCTAAGCAATTTTCACTGTCCCTCCCTTGGAAATAATAGTCTAATTAGCAATTTTAATAGAATAATATATCTACTATTTGTAAAATTTTCATTAAAAAGTAGACAATTTCAGATACCCTTTTCAATGTACTGTCCTTAGTTGGAAATTGAGGAAAGTATTAAGGAAACGGGGACGTATACGAAATAAGTGTCAAGGTCATTCATATTTCATGATATCATGCTCAAAATGAGGCAGATCGTGTTAATATTCGTTCATATTTTCATCAGAAATTGCCACTGGTTTCCTTGGATGACCCTACTCATATCACAAGCCTGTTATCTAGCCAGCTCTCTCTTGGCTTCATGTTGTCTATGCCGTTCATATTGTTGCTTAGTCTGTTCAGCGCCAACTTCAGTTGGCTATTTTGCTTCAACTCTTAAGCTTACCCTCTTTGCTTCTGTCTCCAGATTTCTCCTAATTTTCATCTGAAGCTTCCTCTGAAGCATGAAATGTAATGCATAATCCTCTTACAGTTGAATTTTGTATGTAATGTTAACATGATTGGAAGGAGTTCCAACTTTTATTATTTAAAAATTAAAAATTGAATATATTAAGCTCTAAGCCTAGTATAATAGCAAACTATGTCACACCCTACCTTTGACGCTATTTGTTTGCAAACATGACTTTTATGATACTATTTGTTTGCAAACATGACTTTTATGATAGGTAGGTGTTGCCTGCAATCGACCAACTCTATATTGTGACATCCAATTGCAGTCAAGATTGATAAATTCTCTTCATTGCAAGAAGTGCAAGCTAAATATCAAGATGGATTGTCAATTCTTGCAACATTACTATAAATAGTCAATTGACCTGTCCTTTTTTCAGAATTACATTTTTCAGAATTACATATTGCACATTTACTTGAGATTTAAACTTTAGGCATTATTAGGTCTTACTTCTCGAACCATCAACTTTTGGTTCCAAAGATATTTCGACTCATCTTGTAAAATGTATTAGGGTCATCTAGAATATTTGTACGCAACATATACACATACATAGCCTCTCATGTATGAGCACATACATATACCTACATGCGCACACATGTATGCACAACACACATATATGTACCTTTTATCAACCGTTATATATCCTTCCTCTCATAGGGGGGTTATTGGTTGGGACAAATTGGGGCCAAATGAGAAAATTGTTCTAATGGAATAATTTTATCCCTTTGGGATATTTTGAGTGGGGTAAAGTGGGATAAGGAGACAATTTGAGCCTTTGATTTGACAATTCATGTGGGGTAATTAATGATGTGGCACCTTATTAAAATATAATTTTATCTATTAATTACTTCTAAATTAACTTATCCAATTGGTTTAGTATATTATTTAGTATATTATATAATATAAACATTATTTTACTTTAAATTAAAATATAATATGTTGTACTATAACTAATAATTAATATTATTAATTATTATATTACATTATATTAGCATGCTATACTATATAATAATTAATATAATATACGACCAACATATTTAATATAATACATTATTTTATGTATACCAAAATATAATATGTTATACTATAATTACCAATTAATATTATTAATTATTATATTATATTACATTATATTAGTATGCTACATTATATAATAATTGATATAATATATGAACAATATATTTAATATAATACTTTAATAATATATTATTTAATTTAATATACTATAATATAGTATTATAGGATATAATGTATTGAATAAAATATTATAATATTTTACTTTATTCAATATAATATTTTTAAAATATTATATATATATATATATATATATATATATATATAACATGATAATTACAGTAATATATATTAAAAGGTATCATGTTATAGAATAATATATTATATTATTTTAAACTATAGTATTATATTATATTATACTATAATATTTTATTAATATTTATAATTATTATATTATATTATAATAGTATGTCATATATATAATAACTGATATAATATATAAATAATGTATTTAATATAATATCTAATTTAATATATTAGAAGAGAGTCATACGTTAAAATTTACCGCATAAAATATTATAATATTTTTATTCAATATAATATCATTTAAAATACTATATTGTAATTAAAATATAGTATAATATTATATGATAATTACTATGATATATAAAAAATATCTAAAATGTATCATATTATAGTACAATAATATATTTATTATATTAATATAATATAATCACATAACATGATTTATATTATATTATAGTTTATAATTAAATGTAATTTACTGACATATTTATTAATTTTAATATGTTATATTATATTATACTATATTATTATATTGGTTTAATATAATACACTATAATGTAATTGCTACAACAAAATATCAACTACAATTAATATAATATATCATATAATAATATATGTTATTAAAATATTATATAAAATTATAATAAATATGTTGTACTATTATATATTATAGTCTGTGAAATTGCATAATAATATAAAATAAATTATACATATAAATTAAACTATAATGATATTTTATTTTATTACATGATAATATAATATAATATATTGAATATATTATTATTTTATATTTATATATCATGTCATATATTTATAATATAATTAGCATGTATTAGTTAAGTAATACAAAAAGGTTTGAAAATTATCCCAATTGCCTTCAAAGTGGAACAAAATTGTTCCAATATGAGAGATGGGGTAAATTTTTACTATTGGGACAAATCCAATTTACCTATTTGCTTTTAAAAGGGCAACAGATGACAGTCATCAGAAGATGGTTAAGTAGCTGAGGAAAATCTCCCAATTTCTCCTTGGTTTTTTGTTTGTTTGTTTGTCAAGTTGGATTGCCTCATTTTCCATCCCTATCAAACTAACAATTTGAGCCCCGTAATCCATGTCATTTACCTAACCTTGGTTTCCTAATCCCATCCATAATTATCACAAAATTTATGGTAGGCCAACAAGTCCTCAAAATCTTGGTTGAGACTCCACAAAAATCCATGTGAAGGTCGTGCACCGACCCCACTCCCCCCTTCTTCTTCTTCTTCCAAGGACTTCCTATTGTTCCCTACATCAGTCTTGGGGCCCAAAAGGTCAGAGATTTTGATTTAAGAGAGGGGAGCATTGATTCCAAGCAAAGCTCATCTCCTCCTTTTCTTTATAGGGGGTCAGTCCATTATATGATTATATGCGAGAGAGAGCACAAGTGGGCAAGTATGAGGCATGTTTATAGCACAAGAAATAATGATGGAGTTGGGAGACCAAACTCTTCACACAAAATTTAAGTAGATAGTGGTGGTGGGGTGGCAGAGAAATTTTTCTCCTTTTGCCTCTCAACCAACTTTCAAAGTTTTCATGTGTGTTGGGAACCTGACCCCTATCTTTCCTCTACCCGCCTTTATTCAGAATAGTATGGTACTACTTCAACTTTTGCTTTTAACATCTGAAAGAAAGAAAGAAAGAAAATAAGTGAGATTCTCACCAAATGGGTGAGTAGTAGAACAACAATGTAGATAAACTAAATAAAGGGCACATGTGCATAGGATTCACCTTTGAGTTGGATGATGAAAAGGGGAGAAGAAAAAAAAAAAGATGAAAAAGAAGTTGTTTTCCAGTTCCCTCTTGGAGAAGGAAGTGTTCTTTTTTCGACGGTTAGATCTACCATGTTTGGTAATGATGGCGCGATCCCATCCGTTGGAACCGTGTCACTATCTAATATCATCGTTATAGATCTACCTACATGATGTGGAGGGTTGTGTGAACCTTTTTCCTCTCATTTTCCAGTCTTGTGATTGTTTTAAAGCAAAGTGGGGGGTGGCAAAAATATAGTTGGGGTTGATGGGAGCAATAATTCAGTGGGGAGAATTTGCACAATGGATGGGGAATCACTTGCACCTATCTATATGCTCTTTGATGAGCATTTCCCTTTCTCGCTTTGCTTTTGTTTCCTTCTTTTAATTTTTCCTCCCATTTCGTTCTCGGAGTGATTCTAGGCTTAAGTGGAGGTGACTATTGAGCCTTAGTGGCCCATGATCACATACATGTACGGCTCTGACTTGTATATCTCAGATCCGTGTCGTTCATTTCATTATAGCAATTTATATTTTAAACATATATCGAGTCACGAGGCATTAACAAAAACAAAAGGGAGCTACGGAGAGAGAGAGAGAAGCTCGTCACGTTAGAGATTACTCGATGGTGGGTGGTGAGCAACAAAAGCTTGAGATCATGGCAATCTTAAAGCTAACCTAGTTATCGAATCCAAAGATTAAAGAAAGCTTAATTGGTGCAGAGGCATGTTATAAAGAATCTGCCCTCCATCATTCATTGTGAGGAGCTTTGAGATCATAATGGTCTTAAAGGGGAACATATATCAGTTTGGACTCATAAAATAAAGTTTCCTTTGTCCATGCCAACTATAGTTTAGGTCCTGATGGCTAGTAATTTTTTAAGGGGTAAGCACCATTATTTATGTCTATTGCATGCTCTCATCCTGAGTAGGTTAAGGACTCTTTGTATACAATGAACTTGAATTGTTTTATAGTTAATTTGGTTGGAATTGGTGGACTTCTATTGTGCAATTGTGATGCTAATATTAGTATATGAGTTTCGAGTTAGCTTTGGCAAGAAAGATGCACACATGGCTCCAACTCCGAGATTGTAAACCTATCAAGTGAAGGGAGCCCCTAGACAAGGTCAAAGTCTAAGGTTTCCTTGTCATTATGAAGGAAGTGTTACAAGGAGAGAGTAACAAATTAGGGAATCACTCTGAAGAAATCTTTAGATATCTTTTAAATTGATTGTTTTTTAAGGGAATATCTAGAAAGAAGGAAGGTTTTTAAATTAAAAAAAACGCATACTGGACAGAAAGTGTTTGAAACATATAATGGTAATTCTTATATTATGGAATAAACAAAAATGTGGCAGATTTATTACCTGTAATTACTTGGTCATGAAGCAAATTTTTTTTAAAAAAAAATAATTTCGTTATAAATATTCTGTATGATTACTCTACTGTAGCGAACTTGGTCATGAAGCAAAATTTAATAAAAAAAAGAGGAAAATTTGTTATAGATATTTTGCATGATTACTCTAATGTAGTGAATGATTTATAAAATTATGCGAACATAAATTTTAACAAGGTAAGAAACTGAACACGTTAATCAGGATGACCTATTATTTGAAGGAGACATGACGAAAATAAATTTTGGTCCAACTTTTAAAACGTAATCAGACTTGTTTAAAGACAATCAATAATATCATTTATTCTAATTTATTAAATATTTGTTTTAGTAAATTGTCAGCTACTCATACCATACATGTTGTGAAAATGCAATAAGTGGTACTTTACATGATTAATATGACTTCCCTGTTAAAAGAAATTGTCAGTTTTGGATGTACTAAACAATGATGCATGTGGCGGTTGAAAATGTAATAAGTTGTATCTTTTGGTAATCTGATGAGTGATGACCGAATCCCTTTTCTTTTCTTTTAAGTTTCAACTAAACTTGGCTAAATTACTCAAGATGATTGGTGAAGCAAATCAAAAATTCTAAATAACAAAACTTGAGTTTTATTCTTAGGTATCCTAAAAATATAATATTCTTTCAATCGTAATTGACGGTCGCGTAAGTAAAAATACATTATATACTCGAGAAGTTATGAGTATGTTCGAAGATAGCTAAGAAACTAAAATTACAAATTTAGTTTACAAATATAATATTCTTATTTATCCGTGAGCATTGAGGCAGACAAGAATAAAAATTAATACGTAGCTAGATATAATTTTAGGTTAACTTAAGAAATGTATTCATATTGAAGCCGCAGTAATTTCAAGATCAGACGTGCGCACAGTTGAGTTTAACAGATGATAGAAACGAATTCATATCGAATTAGGGTTGAACTTCAAATTAGAGTTTCAACTTAGTATGGGATATTAGTGATGAGAGCCGTTAAAAGAATTTTATCCGAACAAACTGTAAACACGTTTAAGACCAAAATTAAATAAAAATTGAGGAGGTTAAGAGATGTGATTATTAATAAAGTACTTTAAGTAAAAAAGAATAATAGATTAATACAATATAGTGACCCATCGCAGGACTTGAATGGTTGGGTGGTCCCAATATGACTCCCACCAATCTTGGGTCTGATTTCGAACCATGTTATCAAAATAAGAAGGAAAAAAAACCAATATAGTAAGAGTTTGAATTTTTACTAACTTAACATATATTTGCTGTAAAGAACTGTTTTTTTAACAATGAAAAGGATTTGTTTAATTCAGAGAAACTATCTCAAGTTATTGCAATCTAATTATTAGAACATAATGGTGTGAAAACGGCGAAGAAATTGTGAAAAACGTGAAGAGTAACCCAAAACAGACTCCACCACACCCTGGTGTGGTGTCTGTCATGGGTGTGGCAGAATCTGTCCTGCACCACACCGTCTGTCACACCCACGGTGCAGGGTGTGGCAGACTCGTTTTTTAGAATCCTCCTTTGTTTGGGAATCCTTCTTTGTTCGGGATTGTGTTTTATTATAAATAGGACCACGTTTTTTAGGGTTTCTTAAGGAGAGAAAAGGAGAGAATTAGCATTGTTTTGAGCACTTTGAGAGGGAGATATTGTGAGGGAGTTGAGAGCTTTGGTTAGGGTTATATTTGAGTGATTTTGTGAGTTGTAACCCGTTGTATTTCTCCTCCATATAGTGAAATCTCCCCCATCCTCTCCCCGTGGACGTAGGCAATTGCCGAACCACGTAAATCCTTGTGTTTGGTTTAATTTGTGTCGTATTTTGGTGAATTGCACTCTTGATTTGGTTTGGTTTTCTTCTCTCATCACTCACCGACTCGTTTGGTTCTCGAGCACGCTTCCGCACGACGCGCAACAAGTGGTATCAGAGCTCAGATTTTAGATCCAGGGTTTTGGATTAGGTGGAGGAAGATTCAGTTGGAAGCTTGGTTCTTGGAGTTCTAGGCTTTGGTGGAGTTAGAGTTTGAAGTTGCCGTTGAAGATCTCGCTTTCCTCGTGTGGTTAGGAGTTCTATTTGGAATCCAATCTAGGGTTCAGTTGGGTAACTTCTAAATTCTATAAAGTTTGAATCTTTCTTTACAATTTGGAGTTTGTGATTATGGGTGAAGAAGTTGGTGAAAGCAGCAAGATGACGGGTACAGTTCAAGTGGGTTTTCAGAACACTAAGATTAGTGTAGTGAAATATGACGGCACAAACAATTTTGGATTATGAAGATGCGAGGTTTTGGATGCGCTGAACGCGCAGAATTTGGAGGATACTTTGGAGTTAGATAGCAAGCCAAATGAGATTGAAGAGAAGGTTTGGAAGAAAATGAATCGAACGGCGTGTGGTGTGATTAGGTCTTGTTTGACTCAAGATCTAAAATATGATGTGATGAATGAGACTTCTGCAAAGAAGATTTAGAAGATTCTCGAAAGCAAGTATTTGACCAAGAGTGTGGAAAATCGCTTGCATTTGAAGAGGAGACTTTATCGTTTTCAATTGAAGAAGGGAACCTCCATTAGAGATCACATGAATCACTACACGAAGCTTCTTGCGGATTTGGCGAACGTGGATGTTATAATTGAAGATGAGGACAAGGCGTTGTTGCTATTGAGTTCCTTGCCCGACGAGGAATATGAGACCTTCGTCCTTACTCTTATTAATGGGAAGGCATCCCTTTCGTATAGTGAGGTCACTGCTGCATTGGTGAATTATCAGCTTCGGAAGAAGGATAAGGAGAATTCGACTGAGTTGGTAGCAGAGGCGTTGGTCGCAAGAGGGAAGGGTCCAAACCGAAAGAATTGAAAGTCACAGTCTAGAGTAGGGCATCCTACAGTTGGAAAAGATCAGTGTGCTTGGTGCAAGGAGACTGGTCATTGGAAGAAAGACTGCCCAAAGCTCGACGAATGGATGAAGAATAAGCAGAAGGGAAAAGAGAAGCAACCATCATCAGAAGCAAACATCGTATCGGATGGTAATAATTCTGACTCTTCTATTTATTCGCTTTCTATCAGTCCTACAGATAGCTATTCGAAGGAATCTGAATGGATGTTGGATAGTGGTGCGACCTATCATGTGTGCCCTAGAAGGGAATGGTTCTCCAGTTTTGAGAAGCTGGATAGTGGTGTGGTGTACATGGCTGATAACCGTGCATGCCAGATCCTTGGGATAGGAAGGATTCGTATCAAAATGTTTGACGGGGCTGTTAGAGAGTTAAATGATGTGAGATATGTTCCTTCTTTGAGGAAGAACTTGATCTCAATTGGAGCTTTGGTTGGAGAGGGTCTGAATGTTCGAATTGAGGACATGGTTCTCAAAATTATGGAAGACTCTCGAATTGTGATGAAGGGCGTCAGGAGGAATAACATGTATTACTTGACTGGAGATATAGTGGCAGGTGGAGAACTGACGACTTTTATTGATTCGACTAGACTGCGGCATTTGGGGCTTGGCCATTCCAGTATTGATTCCTTGCATAGAGTGAAAGAGGGTGCGAAGACTTGCAGTTTGAAGTCCAGTGAACATGTTAAAGTGAGCAAGAAGACCAAGGTGAAGTTTGACACCTCTATTCACCGTGCTAAGGGTCGTTCTGGAGGAGTTCACGTGGATGTTTGGGGGCCTTCCAAGGGGGCATCATTGGGAGATAATAGGCGTTTGGTTTCCTTTGTTGGTGACTGTTCTAGGCGTGTTTGGGTTGCAACCAAATCCCCTTTGGAGAAAGTCCTAGTAGTATCCAACAGATTGAAGAAGTGTGTAATAGACAGAAAGGTGAAGGTACTCCATTCTGATGGGAGGTACAAGATGGACCTGTTTCTGTATTGGAGCCGAGCTCACGACATTTCGAGACACTTCGTTGGAAAGGAAATCTTGGGGCAGCTAGATAGGGTGATAAATTTAGAGAACCGTGTCTTGCTGGAGGAGGATCGGTGTTTGTGGTCGAGTAATGGTTTGCAGAAGAGGTTCTGGACTGAGGCTTCGACATATTTGAGTCATCCTATTATAGAGTTGTCAACTGCTGTGATTGGAGGTAAAACTCCATTGGATGTTTGGTCTGATAGTGTCACTTTGGTTGAGGCTTCGATGAGGGAGCTAATTGACTCTCAGCAGGTGGAGAGTTTTGGACAGACCTTAGATGTATCGCAGCGGGTGGAGATGGATGCTACTCCACATTGGGTGAAGATTACTCCAGATCATACTACATTATTTGAGATTCCAGCTGAGGTGACACAGCGCGGGAGTCATTTGGATTTGGATGCAGATGATGAGTTGGATTTTGATTCAAGTGCGGCTGGCAGACATAGTTTGGATATGGCCATTGGTTCACCTCAGGTGGAGGTGTTTGAGGCCATTGGAGGAGCTATCAGCCGTAGACTTGATCGTGATGTTGGAGAAGGGTTGCGAACTCTTCTAGTTGATTGAGGTCGTTCGCGGCCATTTGGATGAACTACGGGCGGCTTGATTCCTTGGGAGAGGGGGTACGTAGGCAACCACATTGGTACAGCCGAGTTTAGAGAGACGATACATTGGTGCTCATGTTGGTGTCGGCTCAGTGTTGGGAACACTTCGCCGAGGTGGAGAATTGTGAAAACGGTGAAGGAATTGTGAAAAACGTGAAGAGTAACCCAAAACAGACTCCACCACACCCTGGTGTGGTGTCTGTCATGGGTGTGGCAGAATCTGTCCTGCACCACACTGTCTGTCACACCCACGGTGCAGGGTGTGGCAGACTCGTTTTTTAGAATCCTCCTTTGTTTGGGAATCCTTCTTTGTTTGGGATTGTGTTTTATTATAAATAGGACCACGTTTTTTAGGGTTTCTTAAGGAGAGAAAAGGAGAGAATTAGCATTGTTTTGAGCACTTTGAGAGGGAGATATTATGAGGGAGTTGAGAGCTTTGGTTAGGGTTATATTTGAGTGATTTTGTGAGTGGTTATATTTGAGTGATTTTGTGAGTTGTAACCCGTTGTATTTCTCCTCCATATAGTGAAATCTCCCCATCCTCTCCTAGTGGACGTAGGCAATTGCCGAACCACGTAAATCCTTGTGTTTGGTTTGATTTGTGTCGTATTTTGGTGAATTGCACTCTTGATTTGGTTTGGTTTTCTTCTCTCATCATTCACCGACTCGTTTGGTTCTCGAGCACGCTTCCGCACGACGCGCAACAAATGCCAATTAGATCTGTGTTTTCAAATGCATGTACAAAGATATCATGTACATGTCATTGATCAGATTTAGATCTAAAAATTTGTTAATTGTTTTTTTCCTTTTCCGTGGACATAATACTTTTCTTCAAACAAGGATAAAATTGTAAATATTGAATTAGAGTCATACTTTAATTAATGGACATATTCCTATCGAACTAGAGTCAAACTTCGAATTGCTCATCTTAGGATAAAAATTTTACTGATGTGACCCGTGAAAGAATTTTAGCTGAAGAACCTGTGAAAATGTCAAAGTCTAAAATAAATATTTTCTTGAAAAAAGGCTAAAATAAATATGGCTTGAGGAAGCTAATAAGAGATATGATTGCTGATAGCGTTATTTCAATTTAAATTTTCGTTTGAAAAACGATGCAAAAAAACTAATAATCAGAACAAAATATCAATTATTGTAAAGTTTGCATGGATATGACGTATCAAACATGCAAGTTACTCGATTTTAGATCTGGAAATTTTGCTGCGGTAAAAAAATCTGAAAATTTTGTTTTTGTTTGTTACCTAATCCGTTAATATCTTTATTTTCCACTAAGCAAGGATAAATTTGCAAATATCCTAACTTTCACAAATGATATTAATCTGCCAGAAAAAGTAAAAGTAAAAACTGAACGCAGAAATCTCGGATACCACTATTAACGCGATGCGATAATTCACGAGATGACAAAACAAACCCTCGAGAAGCTGACAAGGATGACGGGCGTGAAATCAAGGTCGGGCCCACACGTGGGACCAGGAAATGGTCTTGTCGGATGCGCTTCCCCTGACCCCACACGTGCGCTCTTGGGCCCACCTCTCGCGGCCGGTTCACGTCCTCCGCGCCCTGAACTCTCGCCACGCGGCCACGGTACCAGCCAAAATACACGTGTTCTCAAGCGGTGAATGCATTAATTTTCCAATTAAAAATTAATTTAATTAGATTTTAAAAAAAAATCAATTTTCCGGTTTTCATAACTTCTCCGCTTTTCCCTCCGTAACCCCACAACCTTTACACGTTTGTCTCCACCTCACTTCCCGAAATACCCCCCACCCGTTCCTTGCCAAAAATACCCCTACAATAAATAGATTACAAATGAAATTAGCTGACAAATCACAACTCCCACGAGCTACATAATTTCTCGTAACACGCTAAGGAAAGAAGACCAAAAAATGTAAAACTAGAAACCCACTATATAAATAACAAAATTTTCACCATATCTTTTCTGTCACTGAATCTTTTTTTTTTCTGATTTCTTTATTATTATTATTATTATTATTATTTTCTTTCTCTCTCCCTCTCTAAACCAAACCCCTAATAAAACCCACCGTCACCCCATCCTTATTGCATGTTCCCCACTTTCTTCACCTTCTCCTCCCCCCCTCCCCCTTTATCTGTGCCTCCATCCGTTGCTCTTCTCTCTCATTCATCTCTTTTTTCTCTTGACCAAAAACTTAGCCCATACAAATCTAATGGCAGTTGAAGCACAACATTATCACCTCCTCTCCCCTCAAACATACAAAAACAGGTATTTGTCGTGTCCTGCGGCCCTTCATCGCCCGCGTCCTCTCTTATTTATTGAACTAACGCTCCTTTATTCGTTTGTTTTCTATTGCAGAGAGAGTATGAATCCGATAGTGAATCAATCTCATATGTTTGGCGGTAACGTGGGCTTGGCCGGCGTCGGACCATCGGGCCCGGTCTACAACACAGCTGTTCCCGCCACCACCAACGTCAGCGGAGTAGTCGATAGTAACAACGGGGTGCTTTTATCAAAGAAGAGACCGAGGGACTCGATTTCTTTCCTCGGTGAAGATGTTTCTTCCCAAGTTTATAACCATTTGTCCGACGTCGATCGATTAATAGTTCAACACGTAATTCTCATACCCTTCTCTGTTTTCCCTGTAATAAAATTAAATTTTCACTTTGAACGGACCGAATAACAATGGGTTTTGTATTGAATTCTGCAGGTATTAAATGCTAGGATGGAGTTGTCACAGAAGCGCGGACGGTTGGCAACCCAAATAATCGATTCCGTTTCCAAGCAACTCAAGTCTAAAGATGAAGAAATCGATCAGCTGAAAAAACTGAACTGGGCAATGGAAGAGAGGATAAAGAGCCTCGCCGTCGAAAACAATGCGTGGAGGTATTTGGCGCAGACTCAAGAAGCGGCGGCTGCTGCTCTGAGGGAGAATCTCAATGAGTTGCTGGCGGATCAAGCGGCCGCGGTGGGGACCGCAGACGACGCCGAGTCGTGTTGCGGTGATAATTTTGGCGATAAAGAGCCGGCGAGTGCTGATCGGAGAAGAATGTGTAGAAATTGCGGCGACGGGGAGCCGTCGGTTTTGCTGCTCCCGTGTCGACATCTCTGCTTGTGTGCGAGTTGCGGGCCGAGGATTAATATGTGCCCGATTTGTAAATGCAGTAAGAATGGGAGTGTCAATGTAAATTTGTGTTGAGCAAAGGGAATTTATATTGAGGTTAGTTTTTAGAAATTTAGAGTTTTTTTTTTATTTTCCAAATTTTTTTTGGATGTTTGATACTGAAGGGATACGGTAGAATATATAATAGTTCTGTTTCCGCTAGAATTTTTTAGAATCGTATAGTGATTCTAGTTTCGGAACTTTCTTGGGTTAATTACTCTGATCAGTGTGGTTTTTCTGATGAGTTTTCTGATTTATTTTGTTTTTATTTATTTATTTATTTATTTTGGTCTCAGCAAGTTGGAGCGCGTTTCTAGAATGCTTTTCTAATGTTGTAAGATTTAAAAACATTCATATCTGTTCGATTGTTCTATTATTTATGTATTTATTGAATAAGAGATACTGAAATGAAGTTATCCTCGAAAGTCAGTCTCAATGTAATAATCAAAATAATTAGGCATTTGATCTTTCTTTTATATCATATTAATTACTTGTTCCTCACCGCACTTTTTAACATATATCTTATCAATAGCAATGTTAGAACCTCCAAATGGTGACGGATTCTTATTTAACAAATATATGGTCTCAATAGCACTACTTAAATTCTAGTAGAGTGGAAGAAACTAAATTGTTAAAATTGTATTTTGCCAGTATGTCCATGTCAGCCTCATGCTACAAGTTAAAATATAATCCAACTATAATTATATTTACCAATAGCATGACTACTATAAACAACTTATTTTTTATACATGGGCGTTCCCTAAACATTTAGTCATCCTTGTAAAAACTTCTATTTTTACTACTCAAAGTCAAGTTTTTGTAAGAACTTTCATCTTTACTATTCCAGGTCAAAAGTTTGAAGCCCCTGGAGGATGTTGTCACGTTTGAATAAAATAATAAAGAGCAAAATATTCAATGAATTTATGGATAACGCTATCTTATATTGTCGGGTAGCAATTAGGGATGGAGGAAGTTAGTGAGCCCACATGAGGAAAAAATGTCATGGCTGGCTATCTAACTGCCACGTGGGTGATTCATTATTTTCCGAACTTTTTACGGATCAGGTTCATGTAATAATGAATCTTCACATACATCTTCCTTACCACGTGACGTCTTACATAAACTCAAAAGTTGAATTTTTATTGATTTTTTAATTTATGGAATCTTTGATGCTTAGCATGTTGGGTCAGTGGCTTTGTTTTCTTTTTATTTTATGTTCTCTAGTTGTCTTTATCTAGATTTTTTGTGGTTTTAAAGAAATTTCAATGATTCTTATCTCCAGTCGTTTAAAATTTACATATCTAAATAGTATACGCAATTGATTAAAAAATATCTATTGTATAATTGAATATGTGTATAAACTGTATTTTAAGAAAATAATCAAATATAATTTGATGATGTCGATAAAAATATGAACCACTAAATAAAAATTTGATTATATCAATAGAAATTTGAAAGCATTCGTTGCTGGACTTTAGTTTTTATATCATCCAATCACTGTTAGATGATATCATATGGGATATTTATAGTTAGTTACGTGAGGAGTATTTCTAATAATATTTTATTACATCTAATCTCAATAGTAAGCTGATTACTTTCATGCGTTTGGATCTATTGGGCCCCGCAAGTGGATGGGCCCAGTCTGTTCCTTCATAAGGAACATGCATGCCTCCACATGGATTGGGTCCCCTTATGCTCGTGGCTCTGCATAGTATTTTGATGGTACTTGTTTTACTAGCATCGCAGGCTTTTACTAATGAAAAAATGCTCAAGGATTCAAAATATGAGACTAATAGAGGGGACAAGTGATGTGTCCTCTTTCTATTGGATAATGAGTTGGTCATCATTAATGATGACCAACTCATTATCCAATAGGAGAGGGACACCTCACTTGTCCCCTTTATTGGTCCCATATTTTGGGTCCCTGTAGCAAAGCTCTTTACTAATACTTGTAAAAATTTTCTTTTCTTTTATGTTTGTCAATTAGATTTTTAATAAATTCAAATGTAGGGTTCCTTTTATGATATTCGTCTCCAAAAAATATGTATACTTTGAAATAGGTTTGAAAAAGACGATATTCCCCTATTTGTGTAGATTACACCCAATAGATCGTTATAGTTAAAAATTTGTAATTTTAATTGATAATTAACTCACAATCGTTTGTTATTCATGCTATATTGCTATGTCCTTACATTTTGCGTGCTATTGTTGTTGCCCTTGTGCGTGGATGAAAGTGTTTAAAACCTCATCTTTTAACGAAGACATATATAGTTAGTTCAATGTTGTTGTAAGTTATGATACAAAAAGGTTGTTTCTAAAAATGCTTCTGCTCGGGCTATCAGAATACAGGAAAAAAGGAGAAAGAGGAATGCTGATAGTTTGCAAACTGTTGGAGCCGCTAGAAGAGAAAACAGAGATTTGGTGAATGTGGTGATTCAGCTAGAATGAATTACAATCGGCTCAGTTTTGACAATGTCTGTTACTGAATTTTAAAACTTTGTTCAAGTTGGAATCGTTTTACTTTTGGATTTTGTTAGTAACTATTAGGATCATTTCCTTGTGGGGGGATCTATGGATGTGTACAGAGGTGTGTTTTTCATGTTTTGTAGTTTTTGTAGTGGACTTTAAAACACACTCTTGGTTGAGGGTGTGTATTTTTATGTAGAGAAATTCCTCAATGACCCAAAATATGGGACCAATAGGGGGGACAAGTGAGGTGTCCCCCTCCTATTGGATAATGAGTTGGTCATCATTAATGATGACCAACTCATTATCTAATAGTAGGGGGACACTGTTAGATCTAGAACTTGAGATCTTAAAACCATATAGCCATGATTAATTCAAAGAGATTAAACAAAAATCATAAGAGCGGAAGCTTATACCTGAATCCATAGTAGAAATCTTGATTTGGGTTTTTGATGATCTTCTAACCTTAGGGTTCTCTCTTGGCCGAAATTCTCTCTTGAGATGGGGGTGAAGAGAATTAGAGAAGTTAACCCTAGGTTAGGGACCATAACCCCTTATTTATAGGTGTTGTACTTTTGTAATTTGGCCCCTCAACAAATCACAATTACAACCCGGTGTCTGCACATATAACCCCATGACTTATTTAAATACCCATTAACCCAATTTAATTGATCACTTTAGTGGGTTATCCTGAAAGATAGCAATACACATTGATTAATCATATGTGCCCACAAATAGATTTATTAGATTAAATCCAACAATCTCCCACTTAGGCACCATATGATTCCTTAAATTGTGTATAACCTTATGAGCTCAAAATTGCTATCACTGAAAAGGTATTTCCGAACAATCTCGTCCATTGACTATATCAATATAGGATCAAAGCGGCCTTCATCACATTTATCGTGACTCGACCCATCAATGGTCACATATACCAATACAGCCAAATGACATAGATCAATCATGGATGTGCAGCATGAAAATTACATGCAATGTGATCAGTACATGTCTATTTTTAACTGGTCCTCCTTAATGAGGTCAAAACCAAACATAATGTAACAGAGTGTCTTAACTTAATACTTTATTCTGATCAGACAATACAAACAAACATAGAGCACCACAAAATACAAACTCCCACTAAATCATGATATCCTCAAATAATACCACACCCATATGAGCAGTATGCTCATGAAAGACCTTAGGTGGCAATCCCTTAGTAAGAGGATCAGCTAACATGGAGTTTGTCCCAATGTGCTCTATGGATATCTGTCCACTCTGTACCCTTTCTTTCACAACCAGGAACTTAATGTCAATATGTTTTGACTTAATTGAGCTCCTGTTGTTATTTGAATACATTACTGCAGATTTATTGTCATAATACAACCTTAGTGGTCTTTCAACATTTTCCAAAATGCGCAGTCCCGTGACAAAATTTCGCAGCCATATTCCCTGATTGGATGCCTCATAGCAAGCTACAAATTCTGCTGCCATAGTGGAGGAAGCTACTAGTGTTTGTTTGACACTTTTCCATGATATAGCTCCTCCTGCTAACATATAAATGTAGCCTGATGTAGACTTTCTGCTATCTTGGCATCCAGTAAAATCAGAATCCGAATACCCAATGACCTCCAAATTTTCTGATTTTCTGTATGTGAGCATGTAATCTTTTGTTTTCTGAAGATACCTCATAACCCTTTTGACTGCTATCCAATGATCCATACCAGGGTTGCTTAAGTATCTGCCTAACATCCCAACAATGTACGCAATATCCGGACGCGTACATACCTGAGCATACATTAGACTTCCTACAGGCGAAGCATAAGGAATCTTCTGCATTTCCTGAATTTCAAGGTTACCTTTAGGGCACTGATTGAGACTAAACTTGTCTCCTTTAGCAACAGGGGTATCTCCTGGTCTGCAGTCTTGCATGCCAAACCTTTTAAGTACCTTATCGATATAGCTCTTTTGTGATAATCCAAGAATACCCCGAGAGCGATCTCGATGTATCTGGATCCCTAATATAAAAGAGGCGTCCCCAAGATCTTTCATCTCAAAATTCTTTGATAGAAATCTCTTGGTTTCGTGCAACATGCCTATATCATTAGTGGCAAGCAATATGTCATCGACATACAGAACCAGAAAGATATACTTACTCCCACTGAACTTGTGATATACACAGTCATCAACAATGTTCATCTCAAAACCGAACGAGATAACTATTTGTTGAAACTTGTGATACCATTGACGAGGAGCTTGCTTGAGTCCATAGATGGATTTCCTTAATTTGCATACCATATTCTTTGGGTCTCCCGACACAAAGTTTTCTGGTTGCACCATATAGATCATCTCATCAATATCGCCATTGAGAAATGCAGTCTTAACATCCATCTGATATAACTCAAGATCATAATGAGCAACAAGTGCCATGATTATTCTGAAAGAGTCTTTCGATGAAACCGGAGAGAAAGTCTCTGTATAATCAATGCCTCACTTCTGAGTATAGCCTTTAGCCACAAGACGTGCCTTATACCTCTCCACATTACCGTTTGCATCCCGCTTGGTTTTAAAAATCCATTTACAACCAATTGGTTTTGCACCTTCTGGTAACGGGACAAGTTCCTAAACCTTATTGTCTTGCATAGACTTGTACTCTTCATTCATGGCATCAATCCACTGTTGAGAGTTAGAACTTTTCATGGCCTGAAGGAAGTTGATTGGATCATCTTCCAACATTCCACTACTTTCCTCATGTTCTTGGAGAAATACAACATAATCATCCGGAATAGCATTTCTCCTTTCTCTCGTGGATCTCCTTAATGGCACTGGTTCTTGAGGTTGTTGAGTTTGTTCTTCTGGAACAGGGAGTTGATCAACATTGTTATCTTGAGGTTCCGGATTTACTTCTTGAGCAACAACAGGTATAGGAACCTGAATATTGTCAAAAGTAACTGTATGGATTGGATCTGAAGCCAATTCCTCCTCAAAAGCAATGTCTCTAACCTTATTTCTCCCCCCAAACTCAACATCCTCAAAGAATGTTGCTGTTCCCGTCTCAAAAATATTCCTTAGTATGGGATCATAAAACTTATAGCCCCTAGAGCGTTCAGAGTAACCAATAAAGTAGCTGCTAACTGTTTTGGAGTCCAATTTCTTTTCATTTGGTCTATAAGGCCTTGCCTCAGCTGGACATCCCCAAATATGTAAGTGTTTTAAACTGGGCTTTCGACCAGTCCAAAGCTCATAAGGTGTTTTAGCAACTGCTTTACTTGGTACTCTGTTCAGAATGTAAGCTGCTGTCTTAAGTGCTTCTCCCCAGAGTGACTCTGGTAAAGAAGAATGAGCAATCATACTTCTTACCATATCCTTAAGAGTCCTATTTCGTCTTTCAGCTACACCATTCATGCTAGGTGAACCCGGCATGGTGTACTGTGGGACGATACCGCATTCCTCTAGGTATCTAGCAAATGGCCCTGGACGTTGTTCACCTGAACCATCATATCTGCCGTAGTACTCACCACCACGATCAGATCTAACGGTTTTAATTCTTCGGTTGAGTTGATTCTCAACTTCAGCTTTATAGGTTTTGAACATGTCCAGAGACTCAGATTTTTCATGAATGAGATATAGGTGCCCATAACGTGAGTAATCGTCTATGAATGATATAAAATATTGTTGACCATTCTAGGATTCCACAAATATCCGTATGTATCAATTCTAAGACATCCGAAGATCTGTTGGCACCTAATCTCTTCACTTTGGTCTGTTTTCCCTTGATACATTCAACACATACGTCGAAGTCCGAAAAATCAAGGGAATCCAAAATGCCATCAGACACAAGACGCTCAACTCTACCTTTTGAGATATGACCCAAGCGCTTATGCCATAATGACGCCGAATTTTCCTTATTTAATTTACGCTTAGTACCACGTGATTCCACATGCAAGGATTCATTATAAGAAGCAATTGTATCGAGCAAATATAGGTTGTCATAAGTACTTAAATAACCGGTTCCCACAACATTTGAATTAAAAGATAAACTGAATTGATTGTTTCTAAATGAACAAGAATAACCTGATTTGTCCAATACAGAAACTGAAATCAAATTCCGTCTAAAAGACGGTACTACAAAAGTATCTTTTAAATCCAAATAAGAACCAGTTCCTAATAGCAACCTAAAAAACCCAATTGCTTCCACATCTACTGACTGACCGTCGCCCACAAAGATGTGTCTTTCAACATCACTTGGCTTTCGGTAGCTCAGACAACCCTGCATAGAAACACTTATGTGAGTAGTAGCACCAGAGTCTAACCACCAAGTGTTTCTAGGTACTGAAGCTAAATTAACCTCAGAACAGACCAAAGAAAGGAACGTACCCTTATTATCACGCCAAGCGTGATATTTTGTACAGTCCTTCTTCATATGTCCAGGTTTCTTACAGAAGAAACAACCCTGATTATCCTTATGTTGTTTCTTCTCAACTGGACCCTTAGCAGCTTCCTTATCATTCTTCCTTTTCTTGCCCTTATCCTTAGAGGCATAGGCCAAATGAGCACTTTCTGTCTTATCTTGCTTCAACCTGTCTTCTTCTTGCACACAGTATGAAATGAGCTCATTTAGAGTCCATTTCTCCTTTTGACAGTTATAACTGACTTTAAATTGATTAAACTGTGCAGGAAGAGACAACAGAACCAGATGCACTAATAACTCATCACAAAGATCGAGTTTAAGTGCCTTAAGTTTTGAAGCAATATGAGACATTTCCATAATGTACTCCCTTATATTTCCTTTGCCCTTATACTTCATCGAAATCAAGCGAGCTAAAAGCGTGCTTGTTTCTACCTTATCGTTTTTCGCAAAACGCTTTTCAATTTCGGCAAGGAAATCTTTAGCCTTAGTAATCCCTTCGGATTCTATGCCTCTGAAGGCTTCCGGAACGCCGCGCTTAATGATCATAAGACTCATGCGATTTGAACGCTCCCACTTCTCATGCTCCTTCTTTGCATCAGGAGTGCTATCCGCATTGAGAGGTTGGGGTTGTTCAGTTCTTAATGCATAGTCAAGATCCATGCAGCCAAGAACAATTAATATGTTCTCTTTCCAAACCTTGAAGTTTGACCCATTTAGCATGGGAATTGAGTTGATGTTAGCAGAAATTGTTGCAGCAGATGCATTAGCTGAAATAAAACAAAAGATGCTCACATCAATAACCATAATCAATAAAATTCAAATAATGACAATCCCCATCCAAGATACCGGCACAACATTAATATCAAGTCTTTGGACAGTAATATTAACTTGTAAGTGATATCTTGTTGCAATGATCAAACATTGACAATAACTCATGTCAAATAATGAAACTATCTTTGGATCGAATCATTATTCACATGTAAACCTTATAATTGTCACACGCTTATCATCGCAGATGTGTATACAGTCTAAATAAATATTAACCTTCCTTTGGGCCGATTAAATATTTACACGAAAGCGTACACACAAACATCTCACATTCCTCATGAACAATCTACACAAGAGAGGTTACTTTGGCAACTTCTTGTTTCAATTAATCACTTGGAGTGAGAGACAACCTTAATACCTTAGTGTCATAATATTTGAATTAAATAATTGATTAAAAACCGAATTAGATTTAAATTAAAAATTTTAATTTAAATCAACTGAACTTAATTGGGGTCTCACAGCTTAATTAGGGACCATAACTTAATAAATTAAGTATACCATAGTGGACCCATGAATAAACTGAGGCTTAACCATAGTGAACACGAAGTTCGCTTGAATTCGAACGCGAGGTTCGACTGTATTTGAGTACGAGACTCACTTAAGTACGAACGCGAAGTTCGTCTGAAAATGAACGCATGGTTCAACTTAGGAACGAACGCGAGGTTCGTTAAAATATGAGTACAGAACAAACGCGAGGCTTGTTTTTGAGAACGAACACGAGGTTCGTTTAAAATTTGAACGCGAGGTTCACTGAACGCGATGTTCGACTGAAGTTTGAACGCGAGGTTCGGCTGAAGTTCGAACGCGAGGTTCGGCTGAAGTTCGAACGCGAGGTTCGGCTGAAGTTCGAACGCGAGGTTCGGCTGAAGTACGAACGCGAGGTTCGTCTGAAGCACGAACGCGAGGTTCGTCTGAAGCACGAACGCGAGGTTCGTTAAAAAATCGAGCTTGACGCTCACCTGAGTTGAACGCGAGGTTCACCTTAGAACGA
>BQKN01065175.1:539220-565223 GCA_022839385.1 Asparagus kiusianus
CCTGAGTTGAACGCGAGGTTCACCTTAGAACGAACGCGAGGTTCGTTGAGCGCGAAGCTCGGTTAAAATTGAACGAACGCGAAGTTCGTTTGAGGTAATCACCTCCTTAATTTTCGCCACGAACCCTTAGGGTTTCAAACTGAAACCGCCGCCGACAAACACAAAAAAAAAAAAACTTTGATTTTTTATTTTCAAAACCGATCCAGAATCGGAAAAAAATGAAGGAAAAATCAAAGGAAAATCCAAAAAATTCCCAAAAGTTACTGTTCACCGGCGATTTTCCAGTTACTGTTCATCCGAAAATTTTCAAAACACTGTTCATCCGAAAATTTTCAAAACACTGTTCATCCGAACAAAATACTGTTCATCCGAGAACGGATCTCAATCAAAAACAAAGATTTTTAAGATCAAAAAACCCAATTTTAATCTTAATCTCTAAGAATAAATCAAAGATGGCTCTGATACCACTTGTTAGATCTAGAACTTGAGATCTTAAAACCATATAGCCATGATTAATTCAAAGAGATTAAACAAAAATCATAAGAGCGGAAGCTTATACCTGAATCCATAGTAGAAATCTTGATTTGGGTTTTTGATGATCTTCTAACCTTAGGGTTCTCTCTTGGCCGAAATTCTCTCTTGAGATGGGGGTGAAGAGAATTAGAGAAGTTAACCCTAGGTTAGGGACCATAACCCCTTATTTATAGGTGTTGTACTTTTGCAATTTGGCCCCTCAACAAATCACAATTACAACCCGGTATCTGCACATATAACCCCATGACTTATTTAAATACCCATTAACCCAATTTAATTGATCACTTTAGTGGGTTATCCTGAAAGATAGCAATACACATTGATTAATCATATGTGCCCACAAATAGATTTATTAGATTAAATCCAACAGACACCTCACTTGTCCCCCATATTAGTCCTATATTTTGGGTCCCTGTAGCAAAGCTCCAAAAAAAAAAGATAGTTTCAATTATACCTATGTTTCAAAAAATATATTTTATTAGATGTTTTTGCACACAACAAGGTTATTGCAAAATCAAAATAGGGGAAAAGAAGTTTCTGCAATGTTCAAATTGAAGACGATCCAAATTTAAACATAGTGTAAGCATATTTTTAAATATCGTCTTCGGGACCTAATTCGAATAAGGCACATCTCTCTATGCTAGAAAAGTTTTAAATTTGTTAATTGATATATAAATTTTTTAAAATGTTGACCTAGGATAAATAAATTATTGTAATTATAAGGTAGAAGTTATTTCCTTATCAGGTGGTAGACTGGTAGTAGGATGATATTAATATTTTGAATTAAATTGACAAATGGATCAGCTGCTATGCGTTTGATTAGTAAATTTAAGATGATAACAACAGCTGGTATGGTTTTTGTTATTTTTGGCAATTGTGATTAACGTCACTGGTGAGCATGATTCATGGTTGTTATTGCCGACCTAAATAGGTGGGATAAGACCTTTTTATTTATTTATTAGGATAAAATGATCATTTATTTTTTAAAGCATTGATAAACTCTCAAGTTGACCCCTAGAATATCAATTTAACTATTTTGCCCCTCAAACTATGTTTGTGGTTTTAATTTGATTGTTTTGTGAGTCTATAATTAAATATTATAGATTAATGGTGTTATAAATTTTTTTTGTATTTCTTCATGAGTTTTTATCTGTTTACCTTCTTCTTTCCCAAACTAAAAAGATTTTAAATTACTTTTTCCTAAAAAACTTTTACACTTTAATCCTTTTTGTGAATTAAATTTTTTTAGATTGTAAAAAATACAATAAATATAAATAAAAAACAATATCACGCCCTTTAGCTCTTAAAATATTTGTCTATAAGCTCACAAAATGAGCACATTGGACACATATACGTAGTTTAAGTGGGAAATAGACAAATTGATACTTCAGAGAACAAATTAAGAATTCACCAATACTTTAAAAGGAAAATGATCATTTTATTCTATTTATTATTGAAGTATGATAATGTCCATCAACTATAGATAGGGCAAAAAAGCAAAACAAAGAACAAAAGAAAATAAATAAAAAGAACTAAATCAACACGTAGCGCGAAGTTAATTAATATAATAAAAGGGTAAATTACACCAAACCCCAAGGAACTTTCGGCGCTTTATAGCAAACTCCTATTAATCTTCAAAATCGTACTAAACCGACCAACAACTTTTGCGTTTTGCAAAAATCCTCAATAAGTTTCTGCATTTTGCATATACTCTCATAATTAAATTAGAACCAAAAATTAAATTAAAAAGGCATTTAGAAGTTATTGGTGGTATAGTCTAATTTCCCCAAAAGATATTAAGGATCTTTTGAACGTTATTATGGTTTTAGTGCAATTTTGAAGGTTTTTGAGAGTTTACTATAAAACACTGAAAATTCTTGAGGGTTTAGTATAATCTACCCATAATAAAATAAAGTCCAAACATCGAGAGCAATTTACATAGAGAACTTTTTCTAGAGATCAAACACCAAATAAGATGCATTAGGTACCCCCATTCGTTCGTGAGATGCTGGATTTAACTTTTAAGATCTAGCTACATAAACTAAAAACATACAAAGATTCATAAGCTAATTATATACTTACTATAAACTTGCTTATTGATAATTACATATAACTAATTTAAATAGAAAAACTAATATAGTTGAAAATCCAAGAGCCAATCTGCAACAATAGAAATACAAGAGGTTTATCTGCAATTCTATCCACAATTTACCCTAACTAGATAAGGATATGAATACTTCGATTGGAATATATATGAAGAGATATCTACATCACCACAAAATAACTTTGCCATATATACGTACATAAGAAAATGTCTTATACATAGAGCTTAAAAATATATTCAATATTATATGTTACAACATCATGATCAATATTCCAAAATAAAAAGTTATAAAAATCTAGCCTTTGAAGCTAAACAACCTAGTGAAAACATGCACCCACACAGAAGGACACATGTGTGCATGACTCATGAGCAACACAAGACAATGCACCACTGTTTCCTTGTGGTCTCCGAGTCTAGAGAAGGTGGGGAAACCCCACGCTTAGGTGCGTAGAAATTATCGACAAACCAAAAAACAAAATCAATTCAATTGTGGGTCAGATTCAGATGATGCGGGGCTTGTGTGCAGTGCACTTCTCGTGGGGCGTGTGCGGGTGAGAGAGGGCGAGAGAGTCTTTGCGTGCGTGCGTGGGGTGTAATTTTTTTCTTTTTTCGTTTTTTGGATTAAGTATCATGTCATGTAGTAAATAAATGTTAATTTAATCGTTATCTTTCTCATTTCTCTTGGTTGAAGATAAAGAAAGAGACATGAGAGCAGGGCTTGCTATGTACAGTCTTAATATTGCCATTGTCTTCAATCACAGGAATCACATTATCGCATACGACTCTCATGTGGGGTTCCTCGTCCCCACCATCCTTACCTCTCGTTGTTCCCTATGACGAACTGAATATTTGTATTTGTACCAAGTTATCGAAATTCCTTTAAAAATATATGGAGACTCTGTTTAGCTTTGTTTATCCTACGATCGAGTAGATTGATAATGTCATTATTAATGCATGGTCCCTTGAATTTGAAAATATTATTAAATTTAATATTTATTTTCTGGGTAAACATTTATTTTTCCCCCCCTCTTCTTTTCAGAGTATTGGCTTTTGCTTCTAATTCACACATTGTTTACTATTTCTAACTAGAATTTAGTTACTTCTTTTGAAATTGTAAGCTATCTAGGCTTTTCACAAAATTTTTTTATGTAACGAAAACAATGGAGTCATCCCTTGCAAAAGTGATAAATTAGGGGGAATAACATTTAATATTCCAAGATCTAAGCTTAATATATAAAGTTGTACAACGTGAGACGGTGGTTAGGTTCCAGTGTTTTTATGGTTTTTTATCTTACAAATAGATATGATTAGGTGCATGGTTCAATTTATTCTTTCTGCCTCGTGAATCTGTGTAAGCCATCAATGAACGTTCTCACCTCTTGACAATACGATCTCCGTTTAATATTAACTAAATCAATTACCAAAAGGTCAACAAAATGATCTAAGCTTTTAAATTTTGTTTATTATTTAGTCGGTGAGAAATTTACTATGGGAGCCACTTGTTATCCATGTGATGCATGAGAGTGAAACATCACATTTGTGATGTATATATATGATTGGTAACAACAAAGTGGTTAAATCAAATAATGGTACCTGAATCAGCATTCAATGAGAACTTCAATCAATACAAAACAAAGATGTTAACCTGCTGCCATCAAACTTCTCGATTGCCCAAACAATTACAATCAATAATTTTAGAGTTATCCATGTAGATACGGAGAAGTACTCCAGAGGGTAATTACACCAAAATGATGGTGTACCCGAATCAACATTTATTAAGAACTTCGTATATATCAACAACAACTAAAAAAAAAAAGAATAATGACAACCTGCGATCAAGCTTCTCGGTTGTCCAAACAATTACAATCAATAATCTTAGAGCTATTCATGTAGATGTAGATATGCAGTCTAATCGACTCTAGAGTCTAATCACACCAAAATGTAATTAATCCTAGTGCAAACAAATATCAACAGGTAACCATTGCCGTTGGAGTTCAACGTCGGTAATCAATTTTAAGAGAACCAGGTCGTCATCGAACATTAAATGACAGAAGCGCCCGTTGCGGGGAGAGACGCGAAAAGGATACAGCAGTACCACCCATCATCGGACGTACGTCCCACGCACCCTGCCGACGATGATGCATGAGTTGGATGTGGACACACACTCCAATGCCGGTTTCATTTATTATGAATTTTTGTCTCTTCGTTTTTCTACCAACAATCAACCCTCATCTATGGCCTTTTTTATATTTTGGTGGGGCTAAAGCTTAGCTTAGCTTAGCTTAGCCTTTGCTTTTACTAGTGTTTTTTTGAAAGTGACGGAAAAGAAAGGGAAATGGCATAATGCGGAGACGAGCGGGGGAAATGCGAAAGTGCAACGTAACATGGACGAGGGGGAAAATCTTTCTTTACACCTACCAGTGAAAAATGAGCACACATGTAGCCCCCTCGTATTAAAGATTTGATATGGATTCTTCCCTTGTTCTCTCTGCACACCATCATATTATCATCTATAATGACAACTCATTTTGTCCGTCTCCTCTCGTGGAGGGAGGGAGTCGAGGGCGTTTTATTTTCTCTTCTTTCCTTTTCTTTTCTTCCCCTAATTAACAGGCTTTTAGAAAAGTCATGGACATTGTCACATTGGGAGGGAGTCAATACAGAAGAAGAATATCATCTACCGCAAATTCTTTTTATCTTTCTTGGACAGCACGACTTCTCCGGTGCATTTGCTTTGTGTTGGGGGAGGGTTTCCAAATCCTACTTCGTCGCAAATCCCTCAATGTGTGGGGTGGGGACTTACCGATGACTTCACCTCGCATTGATGGATGCATTTGTTGAGTTGTTGGAGTAGGGTTAAAGCAAAGACAATTGTTTATTCCATAGTCGGAAGGGGAAAATTAATGATGGGGATCGTGACAAGGACTCGGAGGGAATTATTCTAACCAAGGTTTGAAGAGATTGGTGCAACCATCACCTCCCCCACTATTAGTACAAATCCATGTGATAATGTGTGTTTGCACTTGGGAGGATCGCCTAACCAAATCCAAATGTTTAAGTGTGCGAACAAACCAAATAAAATAAAACAGGGGGAGGCGAAATCTAGCACATTATTATAGATGATTGTCCGCCTCCTGTTGGCCATGTTATTAACTTTCCAGAATTTGAAAAGAGGGGAATAATATCAAAACCCCTACTAATCCTCCACACAACCCAACTACCCAAGACATTGGCTGGCTTGTTTTTTTTTTTTTTTGTGTGTGTGTTATTGCTTGTTTCTGGATAGGTCTTTTACACGGACGTGGGAGGTGCAAGTTGACAAATAATGCTTACGATAAAAGATAGTGAGGGGGCGATTTTGTTCTATATTGCGCCCTTGTGAACGGATTGGGACTGATGTAATTTTGTGGAGGGAACGGCTCAACTTTAAATAATGGCCATGATTCATGGCAAAATGATCCCAATCAAGGCACTATTGGAAAAGGAAAAAAAGAGAGAGAGAGAGAGAGAATAATTCCACCCTCTTGCTCTCTTTTTAACCTATTCCCAACCATTTGTTTATTTATTGAAGGTGGGATTATTTCCAACATCAAGTGACAAGGTCCTCACATGTCATGGGCTTGACAAAGACCTTTCTTAGAACTAGTACTTGTAATGGACAAGCAAGAGGTGACAACCATGGCAGGGATCTTCACCCCTTGCTAAATTGAATATTGGAAATGTGTTGATAATGATGGGAAAGATAGCTACTTATTCTCCTAAATTTGTTGGTTTCAAAAAAGAAATGTACTGATCAACTGCTAGATATTAAAACAAATCAGTAGGAAAGGGTTTACATTATTTCTCTAACCAAGTATAAAAATGCCTTCACCTAACGTGAGTAGGCAAGATCAAGGCCATGTTAAGGCAGCAGCAAACTGACAAGGATTGGTCAGCTAAGGAATTCAAATCAAAGACGGGATCAGAGATCAGTTCTGCTGATCACACGGAGCATTTAGTCTACAACAAATTATAATTTGATGACGTTAGGCGTGTTGTTATCTCCACATTTAAAATCCCTACCTATGTCTTCTTTAACATTTTATTTTTTTATTGAAAATGTTGAGTAAACAAAGGTGGGCTTACTTTCTGCCTGCTTTATAAGTAGTTGGAATAATTTGCTTCAAGAAAATTCAGTAAAATAAATCAAAAAAAATCAATCACCGAATACAGCAACGTGATAATTGACCCATTAATTTATCACAGTTCTCCAGCCCAAAATTGTCTCCAAAGGGCATGAGACTGGCTTCTTCGTTGTGTGACTTTCTTCATTGAAGCCTACATTTCAGTATTACAATAGAAATTAGTTTCTCGTTCCCTTAGATTAGAACAAATATTATTTGGAATCATTTTTTTCTACCAATGTAATTTGAAATTTCTATAATGATTGTTTGAATCAAGAAATTGCAATCGGAACTAAACTAACTTTGTCCGCGGATCTTTTTGTTACTGCCCCATCCGTAAATATTGAAGCTTAGTTAGTGTTTTATCAACATGTCTAATAAAAGAAGATATCTAAACAGTTTGTTTTCTAAGGATGGTGAAAAATGGAAATTTGTATGAGGTCCAAACTCCAAAATTCCCAAGTCAATGTATTAGTGCAATGGAAATAAGTTTCTTACTTCATTGGATCAATAAATATTACAATAAAGATAAGTTCCTCGTTTCATTAAATTGACTACAAGTCCCTATGTTTGTCTATGAGCTTACCTTGATTAGAATTTAATTTCTAGAAGATTCACGCTAAGCTTCTCTAATTCAAAATTTAATTTCAATATGATGAAATTAGTTTCATTAACTTTGATATTTAAATTTCTTATATCATTATGGAGTTCCTGCGCCCCAAAATATGAGTTCTTGCAATATTTTTCAAGTGCCCTTCTTTTGAGTTGAAAGCACTCCACAACTGAAAAGCAGTAGTACATGGTGTGCGAAATAAACAAGTCAACATCACATTGTAACAAGAACCGCATGTTTAGTTGTAACCGCAACAAAAGTAATACTGCGAGTTTGCAGTGGACCTAAGAACAAGAAATTTTGGTGCAACAGCTACAGATGAGGGGCAAAAGTTTAGCCAGTGATGTGCAATACAGACAAATTACTAACATACAATCATTAAGTTTGATTTAAGACACAATTTACAGTGAATAAGCCATTAATAACATAAAATAAAAAATGACATTTGATTTCCTGGCATATATATGGGACGAATAAAGCTAAGCAGCAGTCTAATTCCACAAGTTGATCATAAGAAAGTGTATTACCAGTAGTCTTTCCATGCGCTCAACACCTATGCAAACATGCACGAGCATAGTTTCCGGTATTCTGTGAAACAAAATCAAATATAAACAGGTTTGTTTCAATGGGGGTCCGCAGTATGTTTTCCCCCTGCACAAAGCAAATCAACAATAGAAGGTTAGCTACATTTCGCGAGAAATGTTTTAAACATGTAGATTTTCATCTCGAAAAGGGTTAATTGTGAACAAACCCCTTGTAGCGTCACCTAATTGCAAAGAGACCCCCTATAGTTTTATGTTTTATTTGTTGCGAGTAGACCCATTTACTTCTACTTGTTGCAAATAGACCCCCTGTAGTATTAGTATTGTACCCAGTGCGAACATCCCTTTAGTAAATTTTTGAGTGTTTTAAAAGTGGGGAAAAAACCAATTGGGTGTCAATCCTCACTAACAAGCTGTCTATCCGCCTCCTCAAACATTTTTAACATATTTAGGAGTAGAAGGGGGGAAAATCACTTGGTGGTCTATTCAACAAATAGAACTAAGAGGGGTCTCTTTGCATTTAGGTGATGCCATAGGGGGATCTGTTACAACTAACCCTTTAGGAAAAGTTGTTTAAGCGGATTCATTTGCTGAAACTGGAGCTACATCAAAACACTCCCAGATACAGCATACCAGATGTAGGAATAAAATTAGTTCTTAAGACAAAAAAACAACGTAAATACTAGAAACACTTATGTTAAATATTTTTAATTCTAATAACAATTGAACACAATGAACATAACTTGTTTTACGTCTAACAATAATTGAACACAATGTACACAATAAACAGCTTCCTCTTTATATAATATAATAAAACAAAGTCCAAACATGAGAGTATTTTCCAGAGATCAAACACCAAATAATATGCATTAATTTACATAGAAACATTTTTCCAAAGACCTTGATATATTTTATTTTTTATACAGAAACATATCACACCCTGTGCTATCACTGCGCAATGGGCAACACGAGGCCCAAAGTCACTTGACACGCACATTTGCGCAAGGCGCAAGGCGCAATGCGATGCGTGCGCCTATGTGAAGCAAGGCACAAACCACACATAATTTTTCAAGATAGATAATCAAGGATTAAATAACATGTTTCTGAATTTTTACATAAATAATATGTCAAGTTAAATGATATTTACTACCAAGTCATAAAAAAAGGTCTTAATTCATAATGTTAACACAACCAACATAGTAGCAAAGTTCATAATTTTCAGAATCAAAGGTCAAATCAAGACTAATATTGAAGAAAAATCAACTAGTAAACGAAAACGAGTTAGGGTCCTCAATCGGCCTACTAGAATGGCCTAATGGGTTCATTTTTCTTTTTGAGATATCTACTTATCAGGTATGAAAACCTGATTTAAACGTTGCATAACAAAAATATATAGGCTATGCCTTGTGTAGGCCTCATGCGAAAAGCCCTCATGCAGGGCACTTGCGAAGCAAAAAAAGGCATTGCGCCTTAGATGCAGGACGCTTTGCCACCACCGCATCACAGGGCGCATTAGGCCCACACCTTTGATAACATTGATTAAACCTTTATTACAAATCAATTATTTTCTGATGCTGCTTTCCATAAGATAACAGGAAAGACAGAAGAAATTAATATCCAACAATGAGCAGTATATATTAACTAGGTGTTGAAAAATGGTATAATGTATCAATGAAACACATAGGGAAATGCAATGCAAGAATGTGCTGTATAATTGAAGATATGCGTAGAAACGTTTTATACAAATCGAAGCATATCCAAGTATTTTGCAGGTCACATATGTCCATCTCATCCAAGGCTTGACAGAAGTTGTGGAACTACAAAAGGCTAAACCATTTTGATCAAGTGGAATTATACATAAGCTTTAAACTCGACATTCTCCACAGTATCTAGTGTCTACAAAAAAAAAAAAAAAAAAATCTAATGTGATTAATCTATTTTGTAAAGTTACATAGCATGTAATCGAGAAACCTACTAATATATAAGCAAAAACATTCTTGAATTTCTCTATTGCAGCTCACAGTAGTCTCAGCAATTGCTGTAAAAATGCCTGGCATTGTATGACAAGTTAACTTTATGCAGTGTTTTTTTCCTTGGAGATAGTGAAAAATTTTAGATGATAATTTTTATATTACTGTGTAATCCGGTCCTTCACAACTGTATTTGGTCTTAATAGTAATAATAACAGGATTTGACTGTTTGCCAACCAATCAGAAAAATATAATCAGCTGAGAAGTTAAATGAAGTAATATTAATTAGGTATGGTGAGGTGGGATGGGGTATTGAGGGCAGGTATAAGAGAAGATATAATCCTATGATGGAAAGTAGACCATAAGAATCCACATAAAGAAAACCATCCAAGATAGTCAATGATGAGAAGTTTGAAATTATGGAATAAATTTTCATGATTATTTTCAGAATATAAAAAACACCGACACACTAGCCTAAAATGAAAATGATCTTCCATGATGATCACTGCGTATGCAGAGGTCCATGACAAACAAGCTGGGTTGAGGTTCTACAATTGTCAACACAATCATCTATGCTAATTGAGGGAAGAGACAAGAACAACATCATGAGGCCTAAGACCATGAAAATATCTTCATTGAGAAATTAAATCTAACTTCTATGAATTTTCCCTTCCTTCCATGATGTCATTCCCTCTAAGTGCCAGCTTTTACAACCAAAAAGATCTGTATCTAATAGTTAATTTGCAAAAACAACCGAAAAGGAAAAGGAAATGAAAGGAAACAGGGCTATTAATAAATGCATTGAAAAAAAGCTTTAAATTTTTTAGCTAGCTAGGAATTAGTCCCATGGTTTAAAAGAAGTCTAAAAGGTCATTTTCATCGGTAATTGATTTTGGCAACTGTGGATAAATTGACAGTAATTATTGTGAGACTAAAGTGAATATAGTTCACAAAATACCCCATAGATATCTTATAAGGAAATTTTCATCATAATGCAGACCAGTAAACAGTATATGTTAAAAGGTTGAAACTTGCTGTCTCCACAGTCATACATTAATGTATTGACCCAAAAAAAGTAACACATCTGTAATGAAATATGTCACAAGTTTTTCTTTACTATTTATGCAACTTAAACTACAGAAAAGAGAATATAAATAAAATGCTCAAAAAGACAAGAAAGGATATCCCAGATAATCGACCATACTCCAAAAGCCTATTAAAATGAACACCAGTTCCCAGAGTCTTACCAAAGTGCATGTTTGGCATCTGGTCAAACTGACTTATAAGCCACAAGTTGCACATAAACCATTGCAACATGTTTGGCAACCGTCTTATTTTGGCTTATAAGTCCGAAAAAAATAAGCTCCCCTAACTCAACTTATTTTTTGGTGGCTTATATCAAGTTTATTCAAGTTTGACCAAGTAAATATCAAGTAAATAAGCTCTCTAACTCAACTTATTTTTTGGTGGCTTATATCAAGTTTATTCAAGTTTATTTTGGTGGCTTATTTTGGCTTATAAGTCCCAAAAGCCATATAGTTCGACCAAGTAAATATCAAGTTTATGCCTCAACATTTAAGAGCCATGCTTTTTTTTTTGTCATTTTGACAACAATGATGGACTATAATCCACCCATTTGACAAACATTTTCCTATTAAAGTGACTTATAATCCAATTTTTTACCAAACACTTTGGCTTATAATCCACTTGGCTTATAATTTATTTGTAGATTATAAGCCAAGTGGATTATAAGCTAGGTTCCCAAGCATGCCCAAAGGTTAAAGGCATCTCACCACATTGAAACCAGCAAAAGATGCCATATTGTTGAAATGCAGCACTTACTATATCACCTAAGCTGGATACACCCATAGGGTCATCAAGGCTGTGCCAATAAATCAGGTTTCTGAACACTTTCAAAGTGACATATTCTGATCTCAAGATATTCCCGAAGGTTATTCTAATTTCTCTCTGACAACAGCAGGCTGACTCCAATACAAACTGTAGTTTTAGGAATCAACTGAGTAACATGAGTAAGGATCGTGAAATTCAGAAGCTAAAGGTGACTGACAATGGTTTAAAGCTTAGACCCTTTAACCTGGATGGTAGTTGGAGACTCGGAATTACATTTTGGTCAGAACCATCTGAAATAGCTGAACAGAGTTTCACAGGGTACATGTAGCAAATAAACAACTGACAAACACTTAATGGTAATAATATTCACTTAAGGAACTGAATTATTTATTTTGAATATGGTTTACGAAGACATTTGATGCGTCTAAAAAGAATTCTGGAACTGGTTGCGAAGACATTCAAAAGGTTTGTTGCTTAGATGTAGAAACTAAAAATGAGCTGGAGAAAATCAAGCTTGGAAAACTTCGTTCAGAAAGGATCAACAAAGAAAGGTTGATCAGTTGATAGATAAATATTTAAAATCAATAAGCAAACATACCTTGGCTTTAGGACTGCTACAGGAAACTCGTAGTCTGCAATATAAACAGAAAGAAAATTTGAGGTTCACATAAAATTTCCATGGCAAACATTTTGCAAAAGTAAAATTTGATGATATATTGGTTCCCATATATATATGCAACTGAAGGACCAAGGTGTCAAAATATTCAAGTACTTCACAATCTGTTAAATTTTTTTATACTGATCTTACACTCACAAAGACTGAAAGATTTATCATAGAACACAGGAAAACATTTTCAAATTTCTTTTGTTAAGAGGGAATTCGGTTAGATGCTTGCCTAATAAGTAAAGAATAACTGTGGCATAACTCAGAAAAGAGGCTAATAAAACAAATGATATAAAAATAACGTCCAATATGGATGGCAACTTCACCTTTGCCTTGCCATGAAGTAGGTGGTTCTTCACATATGCAGTACTCTGGAAAGAAAAAAGGACTAGTAAGAATTACACACTTTTGAATCAAGTAAAATACAGTAAATAATAATAGTAATAATAGTAGTCATAGTAATAATAGTGCAAAGCTAAAGCAGCAGCAACATTAGGAGGCACTCATAATATCCCTAAACGAAAATAAAAGGTTAGAAACTAAAGTGGCAATAGAGTCTGATGAACCAATCAAAATCCAAATCATATCTTTGTGTTCAGATCCTTAGTTAATATCAGGATTTAGATATGAATGCTAACAATCCAAACTCAATAACTCGATAAGCATCCATACAAATTAATTCACATAGTTGCCACTAAATCATATTTTTCTTCCTAAACTTGTATAAGTTTGTTTACTCATTTTCATAAGTATTACTTGAGTAGATACAAAATTTACAAAAGCAATAAAAAATGTATTTTCCATTTAAAATTGACATATTTTGGAAGAAATGTTCAATATTGAGTTAATGACTATTGCGATAACGTAAACCATAACTTGAATCACATAAATTATTGTTGGATTTCAAGCGATAGATTTTTTTTCAGCGGCTTTGGTTCCTTAAATGGATCCTACATACTTATAGTGAATCTACAAGTGGATCTTACAAGACTGGATCCTAATCCGACCCCTTGCCACAAGTATATGGACAGGTCAAAACAATAGTAATTTAACCAGTTACACTCAAAGAGGAGCCAAAGCACAACAATCTATGTTTCTGTAGTGCGCAGCGGATATTTTGGCAGAATTTCTGGTGCACAATAAGAGAAAGATCGCAATAAGAATTCTCATCTCACCTAGGAAACAAGAATCTGAAGCGAATATCTCAATAAAGTGAGATATCAGCTCTTCCTCTCGTCAGTTCTAGGACTGACCTGTCGAGGGAATCTAATAAACTATTATAATGGCCATAAACAACAAATCACACAAGTTTTACATGGTTCGACAAATTACCTACGTCCACGGGACAATGAGGGGATCTACAATTAGAGAGAAAAAGAATACAAATGAGTTTATAATCACACAACACTAACAAATTAAACCTTCAATCTAATCTCTCAATTCCTCTCTCAAAATCGGCACAAGAGACTGCACAAAACTCCTCTCAAAGTTGGCGGCTTCTCTGTCAAAGACAGCGGCTTCTCTACGTTTTTCCCGCGAAGCCCTTGCACGCGTCTGCGTTTGTCTCCCCTGCATGCCGCTTTTCACCCTCTGCCTGCACGCCCTCTTTACACGCCCCCTAACTTTTGCACCGAAACATGGGGAAAAAACGCTGCAATGTATTTATAACGCAGGTTTTCGGGTGGGCCTCGGTGACTGTCTCATGTGAAAAGGAGTTGTCTCCATCTCGTAGCCCCTACGATCACATGTCGCAGCGAAAAAGAGATTATCTCTTCACTCGTTGTCCAGCGGGCCCCCACGTTCATAATTCTCTACCTCGGCGAAGTTTTCCCAAACTGAGCCGACACCAAAGTAACCAAATGTCCCACTTGTTGTGTTTAGTGCGTCGTGAAACACTTCACGACAACGGACTCAATCCGCAACAAGTCGGGCACCCAAACGAGAGTCCAAACAATCTCACCCCATCAACTAATCCAATCCGGCTGCATCGTAAAGACTGCCTACGTATCCTTTTGCCCAATGAAGCAAGCCGAACGTAGTTCACCCAAATGGCCGCGAACGATCTCAATCCAATAGAAGAGTTCGCAACTCTTCTCCAATATCATCAACTATGTGGCTGATAGCACCTCCAATGGCCTCAAAGTGTAACGAATCAAACACCTCCACATGAGGTGAACCAATGGCCATATCCAAACTGCATCTATCAGCTGCACTCGAATCAAAATCCAACTCATCATCTGCATCCAAAAACAAATGATTTCCAAACTGTGTCACCTCAGCTGGAATCCCAAACGATACAGTATGATCTGGAGTATGTGAAATAATCTCCACCTAATGTGGAATAGCATCACTCTCTACCCGCTACGATACATCTAAGGTCTGTCCAAAACTCTCCACCTGCTGAGAGTCAAATAGCTCCCTCATCGAAGCCTCAACCGAAGTGATACTACCAGACCAAACACTCAATTGAGTTTTACCTCCTATCACAACAGTTGACAACTTTTTAATAGGATGACCCAAATATGTTGAAACCTCAGTCCAGAAATTATTCTGCAGACCATTGCTTGACAACAAACACCGATCCTCCTCCAACAAGGTACGGTTCTCAAAATTTATCACCCTATCTAGTTGCCCCAAGATTTCCTTTCCAACGAAGTGTCTCGAAATGCCGTGAGCTCGGCTCTAATACAGAAACATGTCCATCTTGTACCTCCCACCAAAACCAGAATGGAGTACCTTTACCTTTCTATCTATAACACACTTCTTCAATCTGTTGGATACTACTAGGACTTTCTCCAAATGAGATTTGGTTGCAACCCAAACACACCTAGAACAGCCACCAACAAAAAAAACCAAACATATATTTCCTCCCAACGATGCTTCCTTGGAAGGCCCCCAAACATCCATGTGAACATCATCTGAAAAAACCCTCCCGTACGGTGAATAGAGATTGACAAAAATGGGGCTGAATTCTATTATATTGAAAACAAAATGAAATTACACTGATATATACACTTCAGAGGGTCTAAATCAGGAAACCCTAAACTGGGAAACTGACTAATCCTAGAAATATTGACCCATAATTAATTCCCTGGAATCAGGGATTTGACCCATAATTAATTCCTTAGAATCAGGGATTACAATGACTGAATTATTACAAAATCTCCTAGCTAATTACAGCTGTACACCTAGCTAATTACAGCTATACACACACAGTTTCCCTTATTTAGAAAACTGGATTTTCCCACACTCCCCCTCAAGCTGGTGAATGGATATCATTCATTCCAAGCTTGCTTACTAGTCTCTGAAAAAACTTCCCAGACAACCCCTTGGTAAGTATATCCGCTAGTTGATCACCAGTGGAGACAAATGGAGTGCAAATCAGGCCACTGTCAAGCTTCTCCTTTATAAAATGCCTGTCAACTTCAATGTGTTTCGTACGGTCATGTTGAACTGGATTATGTGCAATATTAATAGCTGATTTATTGTCACAATAAAGCTTCATTGGACCTTCCCACTTGACTCTCAAATCTTCCAAGACAATTTTCAGCCATAATAACTCACAAATCCCAAGTGCCATTGCTCTAAACTCTGCTTCTGCACTGGATCTTGCCACAACATTCTGTTTTTTACTCCTCCATGTTACAAGGTTGCCTCCTAGGAAAGTGCAATAACCCGAGGTTGATCTTCTATCAACTACAGACCCTGCATAGTCAGCATCAGTGTAGGCTTCAAGAGTTAGCTTCTCCCCTTTCTTAAACAGAATTCCCTTGCCTGGCGTGCCTTTCAAGTATTGCAGAATCTGATACACAGCCCTAAGATGTGATTCTTTGGGATTGTGCATGAACTGACTGACAACACCGACCGCATAGGCTATGTCTGGTCTAGTGTGTGACAAGTAGATAAGCTTTCCCACAAGTCTTTGATAGGAGCCTTTGTCTACTGTCGCATCTTCCATAGCATCTCCAAGCCTGTGGTTGAACTCTATAGGCGTCTCTGTTGGTTTGCATCCTAACTTGCCCGTCTCCATCAACAAATCTGTTATGTATTTTTGCTGACATATGAAGATCCCTTCCCGAGAATGTGCTACCTCAATACCGAGAAAATACTTTAACTTACCGAGCTCTTTGATTTCAAATTCTTTTACTAAGCACTTCTTCAAATTCTCCATTCCTTCAAAATCATCACCTGTCACTATAATGTCATCTACGTAGACTAATAGTGCAGTCAATCCCCCTGAAGCTGAGTGCTTTACAAATAAGGTGTGATCGCCTTGGCTCTGTTTATATCCTAAATTGATCATTACCTTGGCAAACCTTCCAAACCAAGCTCTTGGAGATTGTTTTAGTCCATATAATGCCTTCTTTAGCTTGCATACTACTTGTCCTGTATTGGGACCGAACCCTGGTGGAACATCCATATAGACCTCCTCATCGAGATCACCATGTAAAAATGCATTCTTGACATCAAACTGCTGTAATTTCCAGCCCCGATTGGCAGCCAATGACAACAACACTCTCACGGTGTTCATCTTTGCAACAGGAGCAAATGTCTCAAGGTAATCTATTCCATATGTTTGAGTGTAGCCTTTAGCAACTAGTCTTGCTTTGTACCTCTCCAATGAACCATCCGCCTTGTATTTCACCGTGAATACCCATCTACATCCCACCGGTTTCTTCCCTCTTGGTAATTTCACCAAGTCCCATGTCTTATTCTTCTCAAGTGCTTCCATTTCGACCTTCATGGCATTCTTCCAATTCTCATCACCTAATGCCTCGGATATAGTTTTGGGAATGGAGATTGTGTTTAGGCTAGTGAGAAAGGCTTTGTGATTATGGGACAGATTCTTGTATGACATGAATAAGTACAGAGGGTGTTTTGTGCATGCTCTAGTTCCTTTTCTAATAGCAATGGGAATATCATAGTCACTTTGATCAAGATTTTCAGTGGCACCATCTTTATTAGAAATAGGTTCAGCAATTACCTCGCTAAGTCCAAGAACAGGAGTTGATTTGGGTGATTGAACCTGCACAGGTGCCCTTCTCCTTGAAAAAACCAGCAGTGGACGAGTGGTGTCTTGAATCACTTCTTGTGACTTGGGCGTATGAGGCTCGGTCTCGGGTTGTATGGATTTTGGTTGAATCTCTGACTCAGGTCGTATTGATATTGACTGACTATTTGGCTCAAGTTGGACTGGCTCAGGCTGGTTAACAGGAACAGACTGCACGGAGACAGTTTGAGTATTTGGATGGACAATAGGGATATGAGCAGGAGAAGACAATGGAAAATCAAGGAGAAAAAGATCCTTGTCCTCATCTTCCATGAAGGAGATCTCCCCCTGGAGATAAGGACGAGTAAAGTAATTATCTTCTTCCGCAAAAGTGACATCAGCTGACACGTAGAATTTTCTTGTGGGAGGATGATAGCATTTGTACCCTTTTTGAGTGGAAGAATAGCCAAGAAAGACACATTTTACAGCTCGTGGATCAAGTTTTCCCCTGTTTTGGGAATGCACATGGACAAAAGCAACACAACCGAATATTTTGGGAACAAGATTACTTGAAGCATTGAAACTAGGAAAGAATTTCGTTAGAATTTGCATAGGACTTTGAAAATCAAGAATCTTTGTAGGCAATCTATTTATCATATGGGCAGCAGTTAAAACAGCTTCCCCCCAATATTGTTTAGGAACATTTTTTTGAAACAAGAATGCTCTCGTGATAGCTAAAATGTGACCATTCTTCCGTTCGGCTACACCATTTTGTTGGGGTGTGCTAACACAAGAAGATTCATGTATTATGCCTCTTTCCTGGAAATATGGTGAGAGGAACTGATTAAAATAGTCCTTAGCATTGTCAGATCGAAATCTTTTAATTTCAATAGCAAATTGTGTCTTGACCATGTTGTAAAAAATGGGAAAGACGGAGCTTACATCAGATTTATTTTTCATAAGAAAAATCCAAGACACACGAGTACAATCATCAATGAAGGAAACGAACCATCGAGCCCCAGAAATGTTTAAAACGGTGGATGGTCCCCAAATGTCACTATGAATAAGAGTAAATGGAACCGATGTTCTTTTATTGCTTATTGGAAAAGAAGCACGTTTGTGTTTTGCAAGTTCACAGACATCACAATGAAACTTTTCAACATTTAATCCTTTGAACAATAAAGGAAACATAATTTTAAGGACTCTAAATGAGGGGTGACCAAGACGAAGGTGCTGAAGCCAAATCTTGTCTTTATTGGATTTAAAGGACTCTGAAAGAAATGATAATGGTGAGGAATTTGGAACACTAACTTGACCACTGGGTTCTTCAAGATAGTATAGGCCATCCCTTTCTCTAGCATGTCCAATCATCCTCCTCGTTCCTTGTTCCTGAAATACACATCGAGAGGGATAAAACACCACATTACAATTGGAATCTTTAGTGAGCTTTTGGATTGACAAAAGGTTGGTAAACAATTTTGGTACATGGAGGACATTTCTAAGTGTGAGGGTTTCACTTATAAAAACATCTCCCTGACCAGCCACTGTTGTCACAGAACCATCTGCTATGATAATCTTCCTATTACTAGGACAAGGAGTATATGAGATAAATTTTTGTGAGGAGTGGGTCATGTGATCTGTAGCTCCTGAGTCAATGATCCAGGAGCTTGTGGTGGATATATCCGAGACTTTAGAAGCATGAAGAGAGGAAGATATACCTGAGAATGCCAAAGTGCAAGTACCTGTTGAAGATGTTTTCTCCAATGATCCCAGCAGATTCTTCAGTTTCTCAATTTCTTCTCTATTAAACTCATCAGAAGATTCTTGAGAATTACCTTCTCCAGCTTGTTGCCTGCTTGCTGTGTATGCATACCCATGTCTTTTTGGCTGTCCACCTTTCACTGTAAAACTTTTGTTTGTTGTCTGTGGCTTTCCATGGAGTTTCCAACACTTTTCCCTAGTGTGACGGGACCTTTTGCAGTATGTGCACCACATGGAATCTTTATTGGCCGGCCTTGTAAAATCTGTCTGCTTGTTGTCTTCATTAGTTGGTCGCTCCAAGTCAAATTTCCTCTCATTTACAGCTTTTGTGACCAAGGCTGAACTGTCCACTGAATTATTTTCAATCATGACCCCTCTCCTTCCTTCCTCAGCACGAACAATCGCAATTGTTTCATTTAGTGATGGCAGATCTTCTTTTCCAAGTATTTGGACTCTTACTGCATCAAATTCAATATTCAGTCCCGCAAGAAAATCATAAATTCGGTCTTTTTCAACAAACCTCTTAAGGAGCGCTGCATCTTCGCCGCACTTCATTTGAAAGCACTGGTAATGATCCATCTCTTGCCATAAGCTCTGCAACAGATTGGAATACTCTGTGATTGACCTACTTCCTTGTTTGGTAGATGAAATCTTGGTCTTTATTTCATATATTTGTGCAGCATCTCGAACTTTAGAATAAGTTTGCTTCACAGCTTCCCATATTTCTTTGGCTGTGTTAAGAAACATACATGTATCGCTGATTTCTGGAAGCATAGAGTTCCATAACCAAGACATCACCATAGAGTCTTGTTCATCCCAAGCATCAAATTTAGGATCCCCTTTTTTAGGCCCAGTACCGAGTAAGTGACTCAGTTTGCCTCTTCCCTTCAAGAACGTGCGAACTAGTTGAGACCACTTCAGATAATTCTTCCCATTCAACCTGTACGCTGCCTGGATGTTCTGCAATTCCCCTGTTGGAGTCGAGTTGTTGCCTTCAATCAAAGAGACCTCCGAGGTAGCCACAGTGTTGCTAATTTCAGTTGTTCCAGACATGATCTTTTGGTGAAAAAAAAAGGGTTACAGACTTGAAGGGTGATAGTGTTTGATTGGGGATTGATAATAAGCCGTCTAGCGATATCAGAATTCACAAGACAAGAAATACAACTCCCAGAATTGAGCCTAAAGCTCTGATACCATGACAAAAATGGGGCTGAATTCTATTATATTGAAAACAAAATGAAATTACACTGATATATACACTTCAGAGGGTCTAAATCAGGAAACCCTAAACTGGGAAACTGACTAATCCTAGAAATATTGACCCATAATTAATTCCCTGGAATCAGGGATTTGACCCATAATTAATTCCTTAGAATCAGGGATTACAATGACTGAATTATTACAAAATCTCCTAGCTAATTACAGCTGTACACCTAGCTAATTACAGCTATACACACACAGTTTCCCTTATTTAGAAAACTGGATTTTCCCACAGAGATGTCAAACTTCACATCGGTCTTCTTGCTCACACCAAAATGTTCACTGGATTTCAAATTGCAGGTCTTTGCACCCTCTTTCAATCTATACAAGGAATTAATACTGGAATGGCCAAGTCCCAAATATCACAGTCTAGTTGAATCAATAGAAATCGTCACTTCTTCACCTGTCACTATACCTCCAGTCAAGTAATACAGGTTATTCCTCCTGACGTCCTTCATCACAATCTGAGAGTCTTCTACAATCTTGAGAACTATGTCCTCAATTCGAACATTCAGACTCTCCAACCAAAGCTCCAATCGAGATCAAGTTCTTCATCAAGAAATGAACATATCTCACATCATATAACTCCCTAACAATCCCGTCAAACATCTTGATGCGAATTTTTCCTATCCCAAGGATCTGGATGCACGGTTATCAGCCATGTACACCACACATCTATCCAGCTTCTCAAAACTGGAGAACCATTCTCTTTTAGGGTACACATGATAGGTTACACCACTATCTAACATCTACTCGGATTCCTCCGAATAGCTACCTGTAGGACTGATAGAAAACGAATAAATAGAAGTATAAAAAATATTACCATCAGATATAACGATATTTGCTTCTGATGATGGTTGCTTTCCTTTTCCCTTCTGCTTATTCTTCATCCATTCATCAAGTTTTGGGCAGTCTTTCTTCCAATGATCAATCTCCTTGCACCAAACACGTTAATCTTTTCTAATTGTAAGATGTCCTACTCTAGACTGTGACTTCCAATTCTTCTGATTTGGACCATTCCCTCTTGCGATCAACGCCTCTGCTACCGGCTCAACTAAAACCTCATTATCCTTCTTTCGAAGCTGATAATTCACAAGTGCATCAGTCACCTCACTATACGAAAGAGATATCTTCCCATTAATCAGAGTAAGAACGAAGGTCTCATATTCCTCGTCGGGCAAGAAACTCAACGATAACGACGTCTTATCATCATCTTTAATCATGACATCCACATTCGTCAAATCCGCAAGAAGTTTTGTATAGGTGTTCATGTTATCACTAATTGAGGTTTTCTTCTTCAACTGGAAACGATAAAGTCTCCTCTTCAAATGCAAGCGGTTCTCAACACTCTTTGTCAGATACTTGCTTTCGAGAATCTCCCAAATCTTCTTCGCAGAAGTCTCATTCATCACATCATATTTTAGATCTTGAGTCAAACAAGACCTAATCACACCACACGTCGTTCGATTCATCTTCTTCCAAACCTTCTCTTGAATATCATCTGGCTTGCCATCTAACTCCAATGTATCATCTAAATTCTGCGCGTTTAGCGCATCCAACACCTCGCATCTCCATAATCCAAAATTATTTGTGCCATTAAATTTCTCCACATCTATCTTCATAGAGTGAATATTCAAACTCTGAATGATCTTCGCGCCAGAAGCACCACCCTCGACACCCGAAGCATCTTCTTTCCCCGACATCTTTTTTAACATTGTAACGAACAAAAAATATATCCAAAACTGAAAAGACAAGAGTATTTACCAAAAGTCTCACCTTTATCACCAAACAAGCCCTAGACGAGCTTTCAAATCGATCTACTCCTCCAACCAAAACAGAAAACCCTAGATCTGAATCTGGGTTCTAATGCCACTTGTTGTGCGTAGCGAAATTTTTTGCAGAATTTCTGATGCACAATAAGAGAAACATCACAATAAGAATTCTCGTCTCACTAAGAAAATAAGAATCTGAAGTGAATATCTCAACAAAGTGAGATATCAGCTCTTCCTCTCATCAGTTCTAGGACTGACTTGTCGAGGGAACCTAATAAACTATTACAATGGCCACAAACAGCAAATCACACAAGTTTTACATGGTTCGACAAATTGCCTACGTCCACGGGACAAGAAGGGAGGATCTACAATTAGAGAGAAAAAGAATACAAATGAGTTTATAATCACACAACACTCACAAATTAAACCTTCAATCTAATCTCTCAATTCCTCTCTCAAAATCGGCATAAGAGACTGTACAAAACTCCTCTCAAAGTTGGCGGCTTCTCTGCGTTTTTCCACGCAAAGCCCTTGCAAGCGTCTGCGTTTGTCTCCCCTGCACGTCGCTTTTCACCCTCTGTCTACACGCCCCCTCACTTTTGCACCGAAACCTAGGGAAAAAACGTTGCAATGTATTTATAACGCAGGTTTTCGGGTGGGCCTCGGTGACTATCTCACGTGAAAAGGAGTTGTCTCCATCTCGTGGCCCCCACGATCACATGTCGCAGCGGAAAAGAGATTATATCTTCACTCGTTGTCCAGCGGGCCCCCACGTTCACAGTTTCAAGTTCCAACAGATCATCAGCATTATCAGCCAGGTTACCCGGATACTTCATCCAAGCTCCAGTATCTGTGCCCCTGTCCAACACTTCTTGGACACTTCTTGAATGCATAAATACATTTATTCAGACGTGTACTCAACTATATAACACACTTTAATTTAAAAAACTCGCGATACACTTCTTGAACATATATCGTACACTTCACCTCAAATTTATGCAACTCATTGGACTCGCGACAGGCTCGTTTTAGCACATACCTAATTCATAAGTATGATTTAAAGGGTGGTCGTTAGGGTACCTAGTTCAAAAATGAGTAGTTTTTCAATTTATAATCTACTTGTTAAGAGAAACATAAAAATGATAAAATGATTTTAGTTATCATGACATGTGAATGAAAAACAATCTCATCCTCAAATTGATTATTAATTTTCATATGTATGTATATAGCTAAGTCCCCTTATCCCAACTTTTACAATTTTGTTGTGTAAGGTATCCGTGTTCGTGTTCGTGTTCGTGTCTATACCTGTATCCATGCAACATAGATTATCAGCATCTAAGATTTACATCACCATTTGCAGCTTAGCTTATTCTTCAAATGGAGATGGTTGCGGATATACCTCTAATCAGAAGGTTCTAAGTGAAGATCAACCATAATTTTCTAATAATCTGTCACCAAATTTCAAATATCAAAATTGGTATCAGGCCGAAACATAACGGAAGGCCTTCGAGTTGGTGCCAAGGCAAGTCAGGACTATCCTAGAACCATATATATAATAGCATAAAAGAAAATCTACCTTGTTAGTGGAACAGTTTAAGCCAGTCAGCCAAAGAGAAGTTTCACAAAGGATCCACACCAGTCCCAATTATTGCTAATCTTCTAGTGAACTCATACTTCTTTTAATGGTGAAAACAGATAGGATAAAACAACAAAAATTGGCTAATAACTCACTAATAACTACCGGATTTGAGTGAAAGATTGAAGGAGTTAAATTATAGTCTACAGTTAACATTTACCAATTAGTCATGCATCCATTGTAGGTGTCTGCAAATGATGAAATGTATCAAGGAGTTAATTAATAACTGAATGCATGCAAAAAGATGTCATAAATGGAGAACAAAGCATCTCATCTTACCCATTTTGGTTGAACAAAATGGATTATGGTCCTAAGTCCTCATTTCTAACCACAACAACGTGCTCCTTACCACAAACTCTTGTTCACAACAAACTTGCCTTGGAAGGGTTCCCTTCCTCTGGATAATATTTGTTTTTCCATGCAACTGCACAATATTTTCTGCTGATATGAGCATGCATTTAAGGAAATAGGTGCACTGGTTGGGTGCCTATCCAAACTTGGAATTCTGACATCGTCAATTTTACACTGTTCTTTACATGATAAATATTTATGATGCTAGAGAAACACTGAAATAATCACCTTTCTTTTTAATGCCTCTGTGCATTTGCATGCCCTAGTGCTTGGAGTTTTTCATATGTCTTTCATCAATATAGGTACATTTAGTCAATAAAAACATGTTTAGAAAATAAAGCCGTCTATTAATTTTTCAAGTTTTCAACCCTCTTAATTTTTGACTTACAGACACACAAGACTAATCCAGAAAAGATCTTTCACTAAAATAGGAAATTAAAATTAAAACAGGTTAAGAACAAAACAATAACCTTCTTTCCAGTTTGTTTAATTTTATTCTGTGTCATGTGGACACAAACAAGACGCATGCAAAACAACAAGGACCTGACACAAAACACCATGTCCAAGTTGGTTTCCTATATGACTGGGCTTCTATATTAAACTTCTGATGCTTCCTAGATTTCATTCCAAACTAAAATGGTAAACATGACATGTTTTAATATGCATCCTAACGAACATTTTAAGTTGCCTGCTTGAACCCTTGATACCATCCAATAGCTCTCAATGAATCCATTATGCTTGGAACAGCAGCAGCAGTAGCAGGAAACCCTTTATTTGGTGGTATGATCCAATAAAAACTTGATAAAGCACAATCAACCGCATCCTTTTTTAAACCTCTTCAACTATGCACACCAACTTCACACCTCAAACCAAATCTTGCTATCACCACTGCTACATGTTTGCAGTGTACAAGGCATGGCCATGATAACAAAGTGGAATAGCAATATAGTGCACCAGCATAGCTAGTTCATCAATAGTGATAAGAATTTTACAGTTTTACCACTGGAATAAAGAGGTTGACATAGGCATCAAGCGCCATCCCTGCTCTGAAGGAAGCTACAGAATTGGAGTGCAAGTTTATGGCCTTGATTTCAGCATATCTATTCGTGAGGATAACATTGCTTAAGAAGATTCATCTGCTTTGATCATCAACAATGATGAATTATCTAGTGCTAAGATATGACTGTTGTATTTGGTTCCTACTAGGTCTCTCCACTTTAGCTGTTTTACTTGTAACAGTTTTTTTCTTGAGCTTAATGGCTATTTCTTGAAGCAAAGAGTACTATCCTCAAAGTTTATGGTTACTTATAGATCCCGTTTCTCCATTTAACTCTATGAAGGATGACTTAACTAATATTTTTGCGAGATATTTGCTTTCGTCTAGGATCTAGCTACTGCTACAACTACAATTCCACCACATGATTTAAATTCAAAAAGTGTCTTCTCCTTTTAAACCGCACATATCTAAACCATTTCAAAGGTTCTACCTTATCTTAATATCTTAAATCACAGCACCTCAAATTTTACAAATGCACACAATTATATATTTCAGCATATTGACACTTACCAATCTTACTATTCTCAGTCAAAGTAAACTCATGACTTGGTCAAGTTATTCTTAATACAGCCTCTGAATCATAAAACATGGCTAGTCATATAGCCATCTTATAAGAAATTTACCTTGACTTTATGGACATCACATAGGAATATATTATAGTATTTAATTTCTAGACTATGACCGATCTCATGTTATAGAAAAGACTATAATCTTTGTTCAAATAATAAAATAAAA
>BQKN01065175.1:571535-640782 GCA_022839385.1 Asparagus kiusianus
GTGGAATTAGATAAGATATGATTAAAATTAGAATAGATTAGGATAACAATATAATATTCTAAAAAGCTAAGGGTAATACTGACCATAGAAAGAATTTCCTGAACTCGTGCTTTTAAAGGGAGTATATATATATATATATATATATATATATATATATATATATATATATATATATATAAGAGGTGAGAACAAGGATACAAGTCTGGTACAACAACAGCTACTTAGAAAATCGCCATAGGTGGTGGAGCGATGGAAGTAATAGTCGGTAAGGAGCGGACCTTGTCGTCACCTACCAAACTAAACCCCATAGAACAACCAACCTAGGCGGGGGGGGGGGGGGGGGATAGAGTTTGACATGATCTACAACAACAACAATACAGAAAAAGCTAACAGTTAATACCAAAACATAGAAGAGAGATTAAGGGATGAGGGACTGATTGCACACTAACAAAAGTGATGGCCAAGGTGAGTTGGACTAGCTATCTTCGGAGAAGTTGTCTCCAAAGTCTCCGGCAGTGTTCTTCTTAGCTAATTCCTGCAACTTCAAGTTCTTTGCAGCCCTATGAATACGTCTCGCAAGTCTATCTTCTTCAGCCCCTGCCCAAAACATAACATATCTTGCAATGTTAGCCGCAATATCAGTTGGGGAGGCATGATAATCTCTAAAAATAGTGTTGTTACGACAAAGCCACATCCACCAGCAGTAACATGGCAATAAATACTTCCATATTGCTTTAATGTCTGGACCAGAGTTGTGCTCTTTATATAGAAGGATCAAAGCATCCATAGAGGGAGGCCAAGCAACCGGAGGCTGAAGAGGGAGGAGGGAGCTCCAAACTGAAACAGATAAGGGGCAGGATATGAACAAATGATCTTGTGTTTCCACTTCCTGGTTGCAATGGGGGCAACGGGGGTCGCCACTCCAACCTTTGATAATCAGATTTGCCCTAGTGTTGAGCTTATTCTTGTTGATGATCCAGAACAGTATCTTGACCTTCAAAGGAACATGAGATTTCTAGATAAAGGTGAAGATGGGATTTCGTACCTCCAGAGTTAAGGGTGTTGTAGAAGGATTTGACACTGAAGGAGCCAAATGGATGAAGGGGCCACACAAGGCAATCAGAGGCAATGGTGTTCACCTTGTATTTCCCGTCCAAAAGAGACACCAGGTTGTTAATTTCATTCTTTTCTACATTTGTAATTCCCCTTCTGAGGATGGGATGCCATTGCCATGAAGATAGGAGCCAGTTACCTTGTGACTGAACAGAACAGTGATGAGAAAAAGCAAGGCCAAAAGCTATCGGGAAAAGACTGCGTAGAGAGTTAGCATTGGTCCATTTGTCGAACCAGAATCTGCAAGATTTGCCATCTCCAATCTTCCATCTAACAATGCTAAAGAAAACAGAGTGGATGGAATGCAAATCATGAAAGAATTTAGATGCAGACCTTTTAGGGGGGTTCACGAAAGGGTTTGAGTTGTCTTTGGAGTAGAGAGAAAAGATGACTTTGCTGATGATGGAGGTTCTGTCAAAAGCTTTCCAGAACCACTTAGATAGAAGGGCTTGATTAAAGGCAGAGATGTCAATAACCCCTAAACCACCTTCTTGCTTGGATTTACACACAGTGCCCCAATTGACCAAACATTTGACTTTGGAGAGCGAATGGCTCCCATTCCACAAGAAATTTCTTCTGATGCTGTCAATGGCCTTAATAACCCAAACTGGTAATTTAAAAAAAGACATATAATAGAGAGGGAGAGCTGAGAGGACAGAGTTTAGAAGAGTTAATCTCCCACCAATGGATAAGGATTTATTTTTCCAAAGAGCCAGTTTTTTCTTGAAGGAGTCTAGTAAGGGTTGCCACTCCCTTCTAGACAGAGATCCTCTCTTGAGAGGTAGACCAAGGTAAGAGAAGGGGAGGGATCCAACAGAGCAGTTAAGAAATGAGGCTAGTTTTTTTTTCCTCCTCTGCTAGAGGTTTCGGTCCTAAATGGTGTTCTTGGATCCATTACATTCTGAGCTCTTCTAAATCCGCGGTTTTAGTCAATGGCTCCCCTACTAGTTTCTTTAGATGCTCCAGGGGTCTTAAGCAAGGGGACCCTCTATCCCCCATGCTATTCTTGCTTGTGGTAGATGTTCTGAACAAGATGCTTATCACTAGTGCAGCCTCTGGCGATTTATCTGATCTCAGTTTGAAGGGGGGACTAAACTCCATCAGAGCTATTCAATTTGCTGATGACACAATCATTTTCACCAAAGCTTCTCCTCATGACATGATCATCCTCAGAGCTATTCTGCTCCTGTTCGACATTATTTCTGGCCTCAGTGTCAACCCACAAAAAACCAACCTATACTATCTGGGTAAGACACCTAATTATTGTATGTTTAAAATTAGAAATCATATCCACTCTTGTATACTTGAAGAATAATCTAAGTTTTAATACATTTGGTTTAGAAATCATATCTATTTCTCTATACTTAAAGAAAGATCCAAGTTTTAACACATTTTATTTGCTTTAATGTTTTATGATACAGTAAAATATTGTAGCATGAACAATAATTATTTGAATTCTCCATTAAATATAGAGGAATAGATTTGTACTATCATTTTAGTTTGTGCTAAGCACAATTATTTTTTCATGATTCAATTTTTTGATAATTACAAAGACCCTATAGTGTATGCATCGGCTAATACGTATCATATGACCACTTTTATTCTCTATATTCTTAATTTAGTTTACGTTTACTGAAATATATATTAGTTAAGTAAATTATTCAAATAGAAATATATTATTAACAATCTTAATTAGCTAATTATGTATGTAAATTAGATATTTTTGTAATCAATACATAATATAATTTTTAACCAAATTTTTTATTTGATTTATTATGCCCCAGCATTTCTTGTTAAGATATGTTACAATTTTACCACGTTAACATGTAATGTTAGTATTTAAACATAAAATAAATTCAAAAAATAAATTCAATAAAAAAGGAAAAATTACATTCTCAACTCTGAAAATAGAAAAAAAATAGAAGAGCACTCAATACCAAGAGCCTCACTCCACAATTACAAAACACTAGTGTTTTAGCTCGTGCTAAGCACGGTCATATCGTAATTCATCTATATTTTGTCATGTTTCAATCACTCTTATCCGAATATAAATGTAAAGATCTAACCACTCAACCCCCATCAAAACACGTGAATCTCACTCTCACCCACCCCCATTGAGGTTAGATAACATATTACTATCTGAAAATAATGATATTAAATAATTTATATAAAGCTATAATTAAAATTAAGATCATTTAAACTAATTTTTTTCATAATAAATGAATAAAATAAGATAATCAAAATATCCTAAATGCAACTTGAATGATATTAAGATATAAGATGGTTTAATGATCAAAAAATATTATTCACAAATGATGCATCACCCAAAAAAGTTCATAGTCAATCAACCAGTCATAGGATATAATAAGCAACACATTAACAAAAGTTCTAATAATTTTAAATTATTATTTTCCATCTTAATCCTCTTCTTGAAAGTTGAAAGAGCTAGTTCTTTGTCTATTTTAATTTCTCATCTAGAGTACATACTAAATCTCTCCACATAGTGATAGCTATGATGTTGAATCTAATAAAAGAATAAAAAATATTTAATATTTTTTGTTATAAAATATATTTATGTATATTTCATACACACAATAATAAAATTGTAACTTACTTATTATCATGCATTCTAAATCTTTCAAACAAAACTTTTTTCCATTCCTGTTTATGTTGTCAATCACATAGATTTCATCAACTATTCCAATCACACCTATATAAGAAAATAATTGAAGTTTAGTATAATTTGATATACATGATAATCAATGAGGAATATAAATTTAATACATACCTATAAGAAATTCGTTTGAATCGATTCTTAATTCAATCTCTCCATAAGGAAGATATTCAAATTTGTATTATTCTATATCATTGTCATCCTCCTTTAGAGCCTTGATATTTGTACGATAATACAAATGAATAAATACGGGAGTGCTTACTAGTTTGTACATCTTACTTGCAATAACAATATTTATGTTTGAGAAAATATGAATTTTTTATATTAATTTTCTTAGTCGTAATGCATCATTCTTATGGCGAAAACCATGTACATGCATGTTCTATTTAAAATCGCATATCAAAATTAAAGTAAATTTGTATTATTTAAAATTACAAGTATCACTATATATAAAAATTTAAATGTACCTCGCTATCAAGAAGAATAAAGTTAATTCCATACAAGATTTCAGCAATTATATTTTTTCTTTCCATGTTCGAAGTATTGATTTAAAACTAATGGTTAGGTTTTACACTTATAAAGATAAACGGTTGATTAAGAAGTCCATGTGTTACAAAATTAAGATTCAGTAAGATATCACTTTTTAATTTTTTTAATAATAAATATACATTAGTTAAAAAAATTCCTATATATTAAATAATGAGAGATATATATCATACTCCCTTTAAAAGCATGAGTTCAAGAAAAACTTTTTATGGACAATATTACCTTTAATATTTTAAATATTTTATTTAAATCTTAATATATCCTAATGATAATTATATCCTATCCTAATACCACATGAACTATCTGTAGCTCAATAATTTAAAAAATAATATTAATTAAAATTTATAGTTAACAATTCAATGTCTCAAAACTTGTAGAAACACCCTCAAAAGTTCAAATTACAAACAAGCACCATAAAATTCTAAAATTTTAAAACTTGCAAACAACATAGATGAATTCAAGGGTTTACTATGATGCACCTAAAAATTTTTGATGTTTCAAAACTTAAAATGATAAACATGAAATCAAGATATTAACAGCAGCATCTGAAGAATTTAAACTTTGTAATTAACAGCCTCAATATCTCAAAAATTATAGAAACACCCTCAAAAGTTTAAAATATAAAAAAACACCCTAAATTTGTAAAATTTTAAAAATTTCAAACAATAAAGATGAATTCAAGATATTATCCTCAAGCACCTAAAAGTTTAAAATTTATAACCAGTACACATCAAATCCGCAAACTATTGGCAGGTCATTAAAATCTAATTTTTTTAAAAAATAACCCGAAGTTTTTAATAATTGTAAAAAATACCCTCAAAATTTTAGAGTTACAAGAAATATCCTAACATATAAAAATTACCACAGACGGGTGAAACATATATAGAAGTTACAACCACCAAACTTAAAAGGAATTAAAAAAACACTCTCGAAGTTCGAAAAATTACAAATCACACCCTTAAAGTTTAATCTCAAATCTTAGCAAAGAAAGTGTAATTGTTTGGATGACTTAGCAAAGAAGATTAATATGGATGACTTAGATTGGGAACATACGGTGAAATTTTTTGAAAAAGGAGGAACTGATTCGTCAAGCTCCGATGGGAAGGTTAAACTCAAAGGTTTTGCTTTAGGGTATAAATTTAGTGACATAGAGTATAAATAGATGGATAGATGGATGGGAAATTCCCATAAAAATAGTTATGAACAATACTTTGTCAATATCTTTTTTATGAATTACATCATGCTTTCTTTAAAAGCACGAGTTCGAGAAAAATCTTTCAGTAGACAAAAATACCTTCGGAATTCAAATACTAAACTATTAAGTAAGAGTAAGTTGATAAGTGTTTGTGAAAATTTTGATGTAAATGACGATGAAAGAAAAATTGATTTGTATTCTCTCAAAATCGATTATAATTTGGATTTCCTGATTACAAAAGAGAGGAGAACGAATTTGGTTCTCCCCTTTGTTTAAAACTGGGTTCTTCTCGGTAGCGATGGAATGCCTCCTTCGATTGCTTGCGTCGAATTTGCTCTCTGTTGACGATCTGACCGTCTCTTATCTCGTGGGAATAATGAACTTCTGTGGAAAGTTTGATAAATAACTCTGAACGAGTTTTAAGAACTCAGAACGAGTTAGAACTCTATGACCAGAGCTGTTAAAACCAAAAATTCGGTTAGTTGCCAAGCTGAACTTCTGTTGCTGAAGGATTCTCTCAGATTTGATCTTCTGAATCTGAGCCAAATCCTCTCTTTTGAAGAATTCGCCTCTGCTACCAACTCTCCTATAGTTTTTTGAACTGAAAATCCTTAACCCCTTACGGTTTCGATCCTGAAAAATCTAACCCTCTGCTTGTTGGGTTTGTTGAGTTTTTATAGGGGAATAAGAGGTTGTAACTACCCTCTAAATCCGCTCCTAAGTGGGCGTGATTTTCTCAGATCGTGGGAAAAACGGTTCTGAAACCGTTCGACTCATATTTGAATGAGTCAAACGCCCAACCTGACGTTCAGGACCCTAACCTCGCGTCTTAGGATTAAGACGCGAGGTTGGGTGTTGACTGAACATCCAGAACGCGAGGGTCGCTCGCGTTTCACTTGTCGTGACTTAGAAACGCGGGGGTCGCCTACATTTCTAGAATTGTAACGCGAATGTGAATTCCGCGTTTTAGAAGAAGTTTGTTGACTTGTAACTTCTTCTGAAAGGCGTTGCAAGGACCGTCATTCAGTAATCCTCGTTTTAGCTGTTATGGGATGTGAAAGTCATCAAATTGTAACTTCCACTGTAGATAGTGAAGACTGCCGAATAGAGTTTTCATCAGTTGTCGGAAGTGTCGTCGAATTATAACTCTTCTCATTTTATGTGAAAAGTCCTCCATTTGCAGCTTTCGTTTGTTGGCATGAAAGCTATCTGATTGTAGCTTTCATTGTTAGAGTTTGATGGGAATCAGTGAATATTTGCCCACAGCTCTCTACCAAGCAACTCACCAACTAAGTCCAACCTTTTATTTCTAAAATCATTACACTGCTCATCAGCATCTCTAATAGTTGCTAATATAATATTAGTCATGTTGTTGTCGCAGCCATCAAGATCAATCATCTCAAACATGAGGCCGTGTTTGCAGCAATTATAAAGCTGCGGATGTAATGATTTAGAAATTTCTTATGTTTTGATTGTAAGGATGAATTCTGCTTCTTGATTTGAAGGAACCATTGCCTTGTAATCTCTTCTTAATCCCGTGGGGATCAGCTATCCATTGTGATTTTTAGACAGCCCACAATAAGTTGATAAATTGATAAATTCTTATTGGATATACATAGTATAAAAATAAGGATATAGTTTAAATCGAAATGTAAACCTGAATGAAAGAGTAGCATAGCTAAATTAGACGATTTATAAATGCCAAATTACCCCCTCGCTCTTATATGTGATCAATGTTCAAACTGTATACAATTATTCACATGCTACATGATTAATAATGCCAAACTGTGAACAATTATTCACATATTATATGATTAATAATTATGCATGATACGACAATTTCTCACCGACTAAAATTCAAGTAGTTCGTGGCAAGCTTAGGTAAATTAGAAGATTTATTAAATGCCAAATTTACCACCTTGCTCTTATATGTGATCAATGATCAAACTGCAAATAATTATTCACTTGCTATATATTAATAATGCCAAACTGCAAACAATTATTCACATGCTATATGATTAATAGTTACACACAAAGTGGCAATCTCTCACCAACTAAAATTTAAGTAGTTCAAGGTACTACATAATTAGTTTTAAAAGTTTAATTATACTATTATTATTTAAATAGAACTCTATTTATAATTGTTATACTCTCGCATGCAACATTACATGTAACATCACATGCCAATATATATAAGCCAAGAAATTATAACGATTTCTATAGCACTTTTATTTCCTTCTACAGTTATGTGCCTTTGTTATTAGATTTGATTAGATTATTTTAAAGTAATTAATTATATTGTATGTTTGATTTTTTTCGAGATCAATAAATTGTAATAATTTTCATAGTATTTTCATCTTCTTCAACATGTATGTGCATTTGTTATTTTCTTCTTATTAGATTAGATTAGATTTTTTAAAATTTATGAATTATGAAATTGCAATAACTTTTACAATACTTTCATCTATTTTCTTATTAGATTAGATTAGATTATTTTAAAATAATTAATTATATTGTATATTTAATTTTTTTTGGATCACAAAGTTTAATTATACTATTATTATTTAAACAAATATTGTTTGTATAAAAGTCAAAGAGAATCTCACACATTTCTTAGATCTCAATGTCAATTATAATATTTATATATAAGTTTTGGTTAAAATAAATTTCTTATATGGAGTTAACTTATATGATCCTACTTTAATCGGATTAGATAATTTAACATTTGTACACCCAAACTCTTTCACAAAACCAAGATATTTTTAAAATTAATCTTGGGGGTTGCTTGCATTGGAAAAAATTATATTAGAGGGTCCATACAGTTTGTTTTATAGTTTAAAATTATCAACATATTTTGTCTCTTATGCGTATCAATTGTGGGTAATAATATAATTTAATTGATCCAAGTATATCCTAATATATTTCTGGACTCTTGCCTTATTTTTTGCTCTTTATTATGTACAAAACCTAGCGATTCTTATTCAATTCCTTCTTCTTCCTTTTTTTCTCTTGACATTATCTTTTTTTCTTCATTATGTACAAACCCATTTCATGGTTAGGGTTATGGTTTTCGAGGGGGGAGCAGAAGACAAATATGTTGATTTTTGTGTTGGACTCTGTAGGCATCGAAAATTACCTATAGGTCTCCGTGAGCAGCTCAAAGCTGAGAGGAGGTGAGGAACGTCACTATCCAAGTCACAGAAGCTTGATTAACGTCGATGAACGCTTGAAGTGAATCGACGAACTACGTGAAGCAACGGAGTTTTAGAATAACGAGGATACGAATTGATCGGGAGCCTCGCGTCGCTTACAAAAGGCGAAATACCCTTCGTGTCTCATTTATTCCACAGATGATCTAATCATTGGAGCTTATAGATCTCCTCTCCGGCTTTCCAACGCACTTTGAATCACTCAAATCCGAGTTCGGACGAAAAAGTTACGGCGGAAACGAACAAGTATACATAACAAGCGTCTCAGCATGAGTTGAGATACCCCGAGGTGTCTCGGCCCAACCGAGACACCCCAAGGTGTCTCGGCCAGGGCCGAGACCCCAAGTTGAGACACCCAAGGATGTCTCCATCCCGAATTCCCCCCCCGTGCCTATAAATACAAGGCTCAGAGCCTCATTTTTTCAGATCTGGAATTCTCGTGCCTCGGCGAAGCCCATCTGAACTGAAGACTTAAAGTGCACAGATTTCAGAGAGGAGGAGGAGTTAGATCTGCAGCCCGGTTCATTCCTTAGGATTATCCTGTTGCGGTAATCTTAAGAAGAGTGATTATCTCGCTTCGCCGAGATAAGAGCTACGGTTTCTCGATCCCTTCGCGGATAGACGAAACTCTGTCCAAATATTGATCGTTCGGTGGTCCACGGACTAACGCATCCCCGTCACAGGCCAAGATCTCACGCAAACAGCGGGCGATAAACACTCGTTGCGTTTATTTGAAGAGAATTGTAATTTTCTTTGTTTTCATTATGTAAAAGTCTTATAAAAAGACTGATTTTTGTATTCGTTGTAAACGTCTGAAGTTTGTAATAAATCCTGCAATGAAACAATCAATTCACCGCAAACAGACTCTATTATTTGAAGAGATTAATTTCAAGAAATCCAACTCCAACATGATATCACAGTTGACGTAGATGATACAGACGTTACTCTAGAATTGCCCAGGAAAAATATAAATGTGGAGAAAGATTGATCTCGACTCAATCAAAATTTGAAACAAAAAGAATAAAATTATAATATATTTTTCAACATTTTATATTATAACTTAATTTTTTGAGTAAAATTAGGAAATTTTAGAAGGAATTTTCATGCAAAATTTTTAAGATTTTTGTATGCTTATGTGATTGCTTTTATCACATAAAATTATACTATAGTTACTTTTTAATCTTTAGTTTTAATCTTTTTATTATTTTAAGTCTATTAAATAATGTAGGCTAATCTCATATATATGTATCATGCTTGTCGTACTTCTTTTTTTCTACATTTGCTTTTGAGATTGTTTATTATAAATCTTGAGCTTATAATGTTGAAAAGTATTGTGCAATTCTATTTTTAATATAATAAGAAATGTTATTTCTTTATTGCTAAAACTATAGTTCATAATGATATTGTTATTCATCCTTGACTCCATACTATAATTTGGGATTAGTAGAATTTAGAATATGACATATATTATCAATTTTAACTTATTTTTTTATTATTCTGCTTGAAGATATTGTTATATCAATTAATATCTTTTTCTTAGGAAATCAACAATGATATCCCAGTTAAGTATATTGATTCCAGTTTAATACAAAATCCATTAGATCGATTTTTTATAATGTTTAGCAAATCTAATAATCAAAATGAATCTCACTTATTTATAGTAATAAAATAAATAAATAAATTATTTTGATATTTAACCACTGCATTGCATGTGTATAAAACTAGTTTCTTTAAAATTTGAACAGATCTTATCGAATTTGGTTATTGATTTACGGGAAAAAAAGTGAAAGCACTACTTTTTTAAAATAAAATATTATTCAAATTCTTAAGAAATTCGCAAAGTAGATATTCACCTATGTCATCATTTTCTTAAAGAACGATATTCACCTATTACCTATATATCACCTTATCCCGTATTCGGTTTTCGTAGTTGTGGAGTACACATTTTCCCTATCATACCACGTTCTCCTTAAAACTACTAGGATATATGCACGTGCAATGCACGTGATTAAATATTATGAATAAGTATTTTTGACTTATTTCTTTACGGAAATTTACTTTTCAGTTACACTTTAATTGTTTTTCTCAGTTATGTTTTCAAACTTTATTATTGTGATTATTTTTTTAATGTTTGTTTGAATGGGCTACACCAAATTTAAAATTTTCATGTAATAATTAAATTGACAAGAAATAACTATAATCTAAAGCTAATTTAAATTTTTGCGTTATTTAGATCGGCATGAAACCAAGCTTGACTTAAGAAGGTATAATGTTATAAAAGTAAAAAACACTTGAAAAGATAATGTTATAAAAGAAGGATGAATAATTAAAGCCAATAAGATAAGATGATTAATTAAAAGTGGGCTAGAATAAAACTAAAGAGAATATAAATTTTGTTGCTAATCACTGATAGACTTTAGAAAAAAATCATAAAATAAAGATTAATGCTAACTCTATTACACTTTTATATGATAAAAGTATCCACATAACCATATAAAAATTAAAAGAGTTCATGAAAATCACTTCTAAAGATACCTGATTTTACTCAAAAAATTAAGCTATTTTTAAAAATATCAAATAATTTAAATTTGTGTTGTATTTATAAAGAGCCTTGATGGAGATACTATTGTTTTAGCAGCTTATTCTGAATGAGCCCTGCATTTTAGCTTTAAAGTGTAATATTTTTTTTTATCGTGTTATATGGATGTCTGCTTGGTTTGCTTATCTATCTATTATTTTTTAATAAGTTGATATATTATTAACCTAATTTACGATGACATGCATATCTTTCATACAAATTTGAGACAGGTATAAGATGAATTCTATATTTAGTGGCCTTTAATAAGAATTTTAGTTGTAAAATATGTAACCTTCATATTTAAAGATCTTAAAATTTGATAGTACTATTACATGCTTATCTCTGATCGTATTCTTAAAAATTGATCTGGTAGTCATATCCCCAAATAAGGATACTTGCAGAGTCGTGTCACTATATAGAGAAAAGAAAAATATCAATTTTAAATTTTTTTTTTACTTACACTATGTTAACTAAGTATCATGTGCATATTTTTTTTGTCCATTATAGTGAATTTTCTCATCTTATCTAGTTTATTATATCTTACAATTTAGTTGATCAATGACTTTACTTTAGTTTCTATTGCAAGATTATTTATATAAAATTTTATATTAAGTTTATGATTCCTTCAGTATTTTAGAATAAAGTATGAAAATTTATAAGTACTTACTAATTTTTCTTGTACTTTTCATGAATAATATTTTTTAATTAGAACATAATTGTTCAATATGTTCTTCAAGAAGAACTCGGTCAGTGCTTCTTTGCTCGATATGCTTTTTATCAAAATCAATTCATGTGATTCATGAATTATTCTGAATTTTGAGTTTATTTCTTTTACTTCTCCATTTGAAATGAAAATAACTTAGTTCTTTTAAAGGATATCTCTGAACTTTCTAATAGTTTCTCCATACATAACTCCTTATATTTTTTACTTTATAAATAAATATTATCAACATTAGAGATAAATGTTTATATATTATAATCAATTAATGCTAACCTATTATATCTTAATGTAATAATATCAAACATTTCCTCTTTTCTTTGCCAAATTTCAGCCTTTTTGTGATTTAAACTTTTGAGGATGTGTTTTGCAAATTTTAAACTTTGATAGTATTTTATAAAAATTTTAAATTTTAAGTTGGGCGTTTATAATTTTCATGTTTCATGTATTGGCGATAAGTTTTTAAATGTTAGAATATTTCTCATAACTCTAAAAATTTGAAGGTATTTTTATAATTACTAAAATTATGGGTTGTTTTTTAAAATTTTTAAATTTGTAGCAATCTACTAATAATTTCTAAATTTTATATGTACCAGTTATAAGTTCTAAAATTTTAGAATTTTTTAATTTTTTTTTACTTTTGAGAGAGTTTTTGTAATTTTTGTATCTTTAAGATTATTATTTTTTACTAATTTTAAATTTCTATGTGCCCAATGGTAATCCCTAGAATCCATCTATATTGTTTCTAAGTTTTAAAATCTCTGAAGTTTAGATTTTTTTTTTTGTAATTTAAACATGGCTAAATGGCACTTATATACCCTATTGTTTTGCTCTTGTAGTAGTTATATACCATAAGTTACAAAACATAGCAAGAAAACACCCTGAGTTGGTAACTGTTTAAATTTAGCTAACTGTATTAAAAAATATATGAAAGGACAATAATGCCCCTCCTTAAGAATTAACCCCCCAACATAGTGAAAGCTCTTATTTTCTACTGTTACCCATATTAATGTGGAAGAAGAAGTTGGAGGCCATGAAAAGAAGAAGATGATGATGAAAATAATCTACTTTGCGTCGGGGGGTGGGGGGTGGGATAGGTAATACAGTAAATAATACAATGAATAAGGGTAAGAAGTATTTAAGTTGGTCATAGGTCCAGCACGTGGGAATATTCTAGAGAATATTCCCACAGCTGGTTAACAGAAGGTACCAACTTGCAAATTTTTGCCAACTTATGGTATATTCTTGCTATATTTTGTAACTTAGGGTATATAACTGCTTCAAGAGCGAAACACATAGGGTATATAAATTTAATTTAGCCTTAAAACTTTTGAGGTTGTTTCTATAATTTTTAAAATGTTGAGGGTGCTAATTACAAGTTTTAAATTTTTAGATATCATATTTATTTTTAAGTTTTAAAAAGTCAAGGTGTTTTGTATAATTTTAAACTTTTAAGACTATTATATGCAAATTTTGAAACTTTTGGGTTTTTTTATAATACTTCATGTATTATAATATGTTATCTATGTATAGTTTCTTAATCTTATTTTTTCTATATTTTTGAGTTATAGGTAATTCATATGAAGTTAATATAGGATATAATTAGTATTTGGATAGATTAAGATTTAAGTGAAATATTCAAAATAACTATTTTTAAATTGTTGACCTATAGATAGTTCATGTGGAATTAGATAAGATATGATTAAAATTAGAATAGATTAGGATAACAATATAATATTCTAAAAAGCTAAGGGTAATACTGACCATAGAAAGAATTTCCTGAACTCGTGCTTTTAAAGGGAGTATATATATATATATATATATATGAAGTACGATACGATATGATATGATATGATAAACCTAAAAAAAAAAAGCTATTAAAGAGATCACTTGGCTTAATCTGACGGTCAACATACCATCGCAACAGTAGCCTTAATTTAATCAAATCAAATGAAACGATTTCTCCCTTAATCAGATTCTTTGCACGCAAGTAAATTGCAATCAAACCCGTAATCCATCCCATTTCTCCCGTCTCTAAAACCCTATAAATACCTTTCTTGAAATGAACCCAGAAAGAAAAAAGCCAGCTACAATGGCCACCGAAGACTACAACTCCTCAGATTGGGAGAAGCTCTCCTCCGACCTCTCCTCTTCCTCCTCCGACGAAGAGCCGGCCGCTAGAACCGACACCGACTCCGACACCGACTCCGACTGGTTCGTCGTCAAGAAAAAGGAACAAAAGCGCAAACAAGAATCGGACGACGACGACCTCGACATGGTAAGATTCTACTGCCCCCAAGAAGATTCCGATCACGACGATCTCACCTTCTTGAAAGCAGTCCTCGGCGATTGCATCCCCGAAATCATGGCCGAAGAAAAATTCTCTCTTGACTACATCGAGCAGGACGTTTTCCCTCGTCTCCCCACAAGAGCCCTCCTCCGCCTCCGGGCCGCTTCGGCCCGTTGGGCCCGATGGATATCCAGCCCGTTCTTCATCCACACGCACTCTCTAACCGCCCGATCTTTATCGGGCTTCTTCTTCCACAACTCGAGGGGGTCTCCATCGTTTGTATCGCTCGACGTCGAATCTTGCACGTTGCCTGATCCTTCGCTTTCTTTCCTCCCTGAGCCTGTTCATATTAAAGCGTCGAATTATGGGTTGATCTGCTGCAGAGGCCGTCGGAGTTTGAAATACTACATGTGCAACCCGACGACAGCACAATGGGCCTTGCTGCCGCCCCCGGCCCACGACCATGGAGACGACCCTGCTGTCGTCATTGTGATGCAAGAACCCGTAACCTACAACTTTGATGCGGATTTTTTTCTTGTTTGCGCGTATGAGATCTTTGAAGGGGTTTTTGGGTTCGAGACTTTCTCCTCGGAGAAATGGGAGTGGAGAAATTCGAACGAGGTTGTAGCCGCAGAGAAGATCGTGTCGGGTTCAGGGGTGTCGGTACTGGGGGCTGCGTACTGGAGGACGACCATGCAGAGCGTGGTGGCGTTCGATCCGGTGGCGGACACGTGGCGTGAGATGATTTGTCCGGTGGAGACAGAAAGGCAATGGGAAATTGGGGAAATTGGGGGGAAATTGTGTGTTGTGAACGCAGGGCGCTCGGCGAAAGCGGAGGTCAGGGTTTGGGATGGGGGGAACAGCTGGAGGAAGGCGGAGGTGATTTCGGCAGGCGAGGCGGTGCCGTTGCGAGCGCAGGGGGAGAGGGAGGTGGCGATGTGGGACCCGATCAGGAAGGCGGTGACGGCGACGGATGTTGAGTGGGGGAGTGAGAGGGTGGCCGGGGAATCTGGACCTGGATACCGTGCTGATTTTGTGCCGTTCGTGAGCAGCCTCGTGAATGTCAAGAGGTTTTAAAGATTGGATCTTTATTTCGCTTCGTGTTCTTTTGCTACTTCAAGTTGCTAGTCACAGGTTAGATGATGCATATTTGATTTGTGATATATATTAGGTTTTTGTGACTGTTATGACTTATGAGATATTTGTGTGGTATGATCTTGAATTAAATAATTAACTAACGAAAAAGAAATTGAACTAGGTATGGTGTGTATCTTTGATTTGTGATATGATCATGTTCTTTGAATGTTCTGTGATATTGGTGCGGTATGAAATTGAACCGGCTAGATAGGTGATATGTATTCATGTTTCCGTAATTTGTACATCTGTGATTTGCATGTAAGAATAGTGCATCTTTGATTTGTGATATCACATTATTGTGATTGCTATGTGGCTTAGGAAATTGGACTAGATCATAAGGGATTTGTATTAATGTTTATGTATTTTGTGTCCTTTTGCGTCTGTCTTGTTGTGTGAGGAGTGCTTTTGTGAGGATTTCAATTATAAGTATAGTTATTATTTGTATTATTCGCAAAAATTAGCTGCATTTGAATTTATAGTTGTTTGTTTAGCAGTGAATGTAGTCTTTTGTAAAAAGTATGAAACATGTACTTGTAATTGTAAAAATAAGTCATATGTGCAACAAGTAGGTATATCTGTAAAATGCTCTATATTTTATGAAATTGTTTTTTTTTTAAAAGCGCCTTATAATTATCTGCTGAACAAACAACTCTGAAATCTTTAACCTTTCGCTTTTGCTTATACATGCAATCGCCAATCAAGAAGCTGGTTGGTGGTATAATTTTTATGTCTACCTAATGCAATCCACTGAATTATTACTTTGTGGGTAGCTTTACACTTGTTTGTTTATTGGAAAAGGTTGTCTTATATTAACGTGTTTCACCTTCAATTTAGACTATTCTCTTACTTGAGGAAGGCGCCATCTCATCTTAATTCTCAACCTAGTGTCTTGACCTTGACTTCATTTCGAAAAAAATAAAAATAATAAAAAAGAAGAAGAATAAGAATAATAAGACCTTGTCTTATCTTGACTTGTCTCTTTTTTTTTTTTTACTGTGGCAAATATACACTTGTCTTTGCAAGTGCTTTCATTAACTTTGTTCAGATAAAATCAGTTAGCGTGTACCTATTAGTTTACTGGCAAAGATTATTTTTTTGCTTTTTTGTGAGTTGTTATCTGTGTCACTTGAAATTTTTTATTTGTGTTTGACGAAATAATGAACCTATATGTTATTCACTTGTTTGATTAAGCATCTTTTCATTTGCAATATCAATTCTTTCTGATGATTCTATCATCTATGATATTATTGTGCTACGAAATTATGTAGATAAGGTATATGACTTGATTTTCAGAGATTTATATTCTTTTGCATCTTTTTATTGCATGAGCCCTGCTCTGTTTGTTGGCAATTATAACTGTAATTATAGATGTCGTTTGCATAATGTAGATGTATTTGAAAGGCTAAATAGCCATATTAGTATTTTAATACCATCCCATTTATCAAGAAGGTATTTTAATTAGGCAAACCTGCTTTAAGGCATTTTAATTAATTCAACTTACCAACAAGGTCATTTTTCTCGTCGGTGACAAGTTTTCCGACGAGAGCTCGTCTCGTGCGTGACACGTGATGACTTAAACTATTTTTAGCTGCTGATGTGGCACGGATCTGTCCTATTTTGGGTGAATTGGGATTTTTAGAGGGTTAATTACTACCTTTAAACACTGCCACGTCAGAAAATCCGTGCCACATCAGTAGCTAAAAAAAAGTTTAAGTCATCACATGCCATGCACGTGATGAGCTCTCGCTGGAAAACTGGTCGCCGGCGAGAAAAATGGCTTTGTTGGTAAGTTGAATCAATTAAAATGCTTTAAAGCAGGTTTGCCTAATTAAAATACCTTCTTGATAAATGGGGTGGAATTAAAATACCAATATAGGTATTTAGCCGTATTTGAAATTATGGCTGTTTTTGTTTGTTGTATCATAATAATTGAGTTGAAAATTAAAATAGATAAATGATTTGCGGTTCTGATGAAAAAAATAGCTACAAATTAGAACTATCACTCTGCTAATTGGAGCCACAATTACAATTTTCCACTAACCAAACAAGTCGGAAATCTTTAGCTGGTCTATATCTATATGAAATGGTCAATCAAGAAACTTTTTAGTGGTTGATTGTTCTATCCTTTGTTCATAATGTAACCTACTGAATTTTAAATTAGCGTGTGTAGTTGTAAATTTGCTTGTTAATGGAGAAGGTTGTCTTATAAAAAAAAGGACAAATTTTTAAAACCACCCACTTTCAAAATTTAATCAGCAAAAACGGCCGTTCAAAGAAAATATTAGCAAAATCAACATTTTTCAGATGAAAATGGTCGGTTTTGCTGCTTGGGCGTTGAAAACAAAGTGTACGGGACTGCTAGTCCCGTACACTTCGTTTTCTTCTCAACCCTCGCGACCAACCCCCACCCCACTTCTTCTACAGACGCCCATGATCGACCCCCACCCTAAATCTCTCTCCTCCTTCATCCAAACCTCCTCAATCTTAAGTCTGAAGGTCGCATGGCGAAAGGACACTCTCCTCGACTCCGCCATCGAATCCGACAAGCGATACAACCTCATCTTTCGCGTCGTCCGCTAGGTCCTCAACGAGCCAGGCCGCGTGATCCCATTGCGATACCTCGAGAAATGATGAGAGCGCCTCAAACTCCCTGTAAAGGTCAAAACTTTCCTCTCTCGTTAGCCTCTAGCTCTGTTCGATACCTATCCCGATCGAATCAAGCCCAAATCCGAGCTCGTCCCCTTTCTCCGCCCTTCTGATCGCTTGAATTCATTTCTGAAAGAAGAATATGAGATCGGATCGAGGTGGGAGGCACGGACTTTGTCAAAAGTTTGTAAATTGCTGATGATGCCGAAAATAAGGTTATAAATGCGGAGAAATTGCTTAATGTGAAGAGGGATTTTGGGTTTCCTGATGATTTGTTGGTTAATTTGGTGCATAAGTACCCTGATTTGATTAGATTAGTTGGGTGCCCTGGAGAAGGGAAGTTATTTTTGGGGGGTCGGTCATGGGCGCCTGAAGAAGAAGTGGGGTGGGGAAGAAGTGGGGTGGGGGTTGGTCACGAGGCTTGAGAAGAAAATAAAGTGTACGGGACCAGCAGTCCCGTACACTTTGTTTTCAACGTCCCAACAGCAGAACCGACCATTTTCATCTAAAAAGGGTCGATTTTGCTAATATTTTCTTCGAACGGTCGTTTTTGCTGATTAAATTTTGAAAGTGGGTGGTTTTAAAAATTTGTCCTAAAAAAAATACATGTTTCACTTTCAATTAAGTCTCTTACCCGGGAAGGCATCATCTAAGATTAATTCCAAAAGCATGCATTGACATTGACTTAACTTTCTTTTCAGTGACAATTTTATAATTTTCTTTGTCGGTTATTTTCACGTACTTTGTTCAAGTAAAATTTGGCCAACGTGTACTTGGGTTTTCAAGTCACAAGTTAGTCTTGTGACTGTTGCAATCAAAGTGAGCAACACTGTTTGTTTCTTTGTTGATGACCTTTTCCTTTTCATAAGTCATTTTCATCTACAAAACCTCCCTCTAGTTTCCTTCGTAGATTTCTTCAAACTTCGACAATTTCCTGTGAACTTCTTCTCTACCCCACGTCTCTTGACTTCAGAAGTCAATTCTAGTCGGAAACACATTGAAGTGTTCTTCTGTTCATATCCAATAAGCTATGAGGAAAGTATCTCTTCTCTTTTATTTAATCAGTCTATATTCTATTTATCTTGTATTTAGGGTCTGTTTGGTTATTTTTTTAAAAACAAAAAATGAAAATGAAAATCAAGAAAACTCAAAAAGTACAATTACATTCATTTCCATCCATAAAACTCACCCATAACATCTAATAAAATATTATTTTTATCAAACAACTCATCCACTATATCTAATAAAATATTATTTTCATCCAATAACTCATCCATCACATCCATCATATCTAATAAACTATTATTTTCATCTAACAACTCATCCACCACATCTAATAAAATATTATTTTTATCCACAACATCACTCAACTCATCTCATCTCATCATTTCAAATCACTCACATCATCCAATAAAATGGTGACAACTCATCTCATCTCATTAACATTTCATTTCCACCAATTTCCTCCCAAAAAGCTAGAAAAATAATTTTCTTAAGTGTGAGTCACATCATCCAATAATATAATGACAACTCATCTCATCTCATCCATTTTCTTATTTTTAAGAATGAACCAAACAAAAGAAAACAACCTGTTACAAAAAATAGGTTTCTTATAATACATTTCCTTATTTTTTTCGTCAACCAAACAACATCAAAACAAGTTTTCTTAAAAAAACACTCACATCATCCTATAATAAGGTGACAACTCAATCTCATCTCATCTCCATTTCTTTTATTTCCTTCTTTTTTAGCAAACCAAACACTCACAAAACAATTCTTCTTAGAAATAGTTTTCCATTTCTTTGATTTCCCAATTTTTTAGGCAAACAAACAGACCCTTAATAGCACGTAGTTCTCATGGAGAATGTTTGAAAGAGATTCAGTAGAACAAATTTTCATGAAAGTAGTTGTTAAAATTTAGGGTGTGTGTTTGGATTTCAATGGGGTTAAGGGAAGTTAAGGGAAACTAGGTGAGAGAAGGGAATGGAGTTCCCTTCCCCTTGGTTACACCCCAATTTGGGGGTAACAAATGTTATACTATTAAGAGGTGAACCAAGGAGAACTAGGGTGAATAACTTCATCTCCTAAATGTTCCCAAACAAGGTGAATGGTTCCTCTAACTTCCCTTCTCTCTTATTCCTCTCAATCCAAACAAGCCCTTAGAGAATTGCTATTTGGCTCGCCAACTCGCAAGAGAGGGGTAGGGGGTGGGACCCACTGCTGCTGTGGGTCCCACCCCCTACCCCCTCTCTTGCGAGTTGGCGAGCCAAATAGCAATTTGCTAAATTTTAGATGAGGTCGTTTGAAGTTCTTTCATTAAGGTTTTAAATAAAAACGTCCAATCAGATAATCTTATACAATTAATGAGAACTCTGTGGAGCTTGAATAGTCTAATGATTTTAGTACTGACTCAAGCAGTCAAAATATTAAGAATGTTGCATGATGGACTTATGGGAAGATATTTCTTATAAATGTCATAATAAAACAAATACTGAAAGAAGTATAAAGGATATGATGTTCTGTGAAGTAGAAAAGTAACATCGGTGCATAAAATTTCAACAAAATAGATCAATAATGAGCATTTACCAAAAAAGTTCATTTTTAGATTATCAGAGACAATGTATTAGTAGGGTTATTATTCCTAATAAATACTAACCTTATAATACTATTATTGCTTTAATGTTACTGTAGTCAAATTTGCAGTATATTGCATACTGTTTCTTTCACTAGGTACATAGAAAAAATGTTAGGCCTTTTTGGCGTAAGTCAGATGTATGTTAACAAAGCATACATATCTTCACAAACATTTAAGGGGCATAAAAGACTTGTACACACTGCATTAAGGGTGGTTCAGTTATTAGAAATTGTTCTTAGCAAATATTTTGTACCGATGCAGATTGTGCATTTTGATAAAAGACTATTAGAAAATGAAGAGCCCTCATAGCGTCTCCTCTCCTAAAAGACAATTAGAAAATGAAGAACCCTCATAGTGTCTCCTTTCCTGTTCGGTTTTGGACTAGTGGAATTGCCTATCTAATCTCTTTGATCGATCCTCTTCTTTGTGAACACATTTGTGTTTACTGGCCATGATGCATTTAGGATATAATCGAGCGAGGAAAGTTGACTGGGCTCATCAAATTTGGAAGTGATATATGAAAATTTAATTTTTATAAACTCAGATATGCCATAAAAGATTATAGAATGATAGAATATATTTTTTTTAATTAATTAACTACTAAACAGTATCATATCTTCTTGGTTAGGACCTTAGTCTTATTCACTAAACCTCTCCTTTATTTATACTTGTAATTTGCTTTGTACGTAGTCATGAGCAAAGCTTGCACATAATACTTTGATTTGAGAATAGGTGCAAAAGCCCCTCTCCTGAACGAGTTCTGTTTCATGTTTCACAAAATTTTAAGGTATGGTTATATGTACTGGCAGTAGACCGTTGAACCTGTTCATCATTTTTTATGCATGAAAACTTCAAGACAATAACTTTCTACTATAACCTCATTTCTGTCCTGTAAAAAACAACAGAGGAAATTAGCAGAAGTTTTTTCAAGTAACATAATGACTGGGATTGTGATTATTATTATGAGATAGCTTGCTCTTAATTTGTATAAATTATCTCCCAAAATTCTTCCTGACCCTACATATTTTTATGGCCCCTAATATAAAATGTTTACTTATTAGTGAAATGTATATATAATACAATTTTTTTTTTTAGTTTTTCTGTATTGCATTCCGACATGACCAAGAAAAGCAACACTCAATTGTAGCTTAATTGCTAATGAGTTTTTTATGTGTTTTATTGACTCGTTTTATTATCTGTAACCTTACGGGGGCCCGCAAACATAAGCTTGAGATTGCCTTTCGAATCTAGATTTAGACTGTCAAGACAAAGGTTAGTTCTGTTTCCCCCGCTTCTGTTACTTCAACTGATCTACTCTTGTTATCACTAGCATACTGATTAAACTGTTGGTATAGGTGTATATAATTATATTCTAAATCTATGCAATAAACTGAGAACAATAATTAAACTTGCTCGGTTATTATGACATTTGAAAGCTGAACGCATGCTGAATCACATAGTTCTCGACGATATATAATCAGTTTGTTACGTGAAATTCTCTTCTTTCTGCTTTGGCAGGAATCAATCTACCCAAGGCTAGGGAAAATGGGAGATTAGAAACAAGACTCGTTAAAATTTCGGGGTTAAAATTTTAGTTCAATAGAGAGGTGCTACCGCCTTTTGTGGATTTCTTTCTTCAGAATATGGCGTTTGCACTTTTAGGTGCATCAAATGTTTACTGAACATTACTTTCTCTAATAGTTTTTTTTTTCTTTTGAAAAAAAAATCTAATTAGTTGATGTACATACTTTTTTTGAGTGTAAGGGATGACCACAAATATGACGTATCAGCATTAGAGATTTTCTTTCTGTAGTAAAATTAGAAGTGTTTTTCTTGTGTACGGTCAATTTATTTGCGTATAGTTTTTTCACTGTTCCCTTTTGTTCAGGTTTGACTAGTAACGGATTTCAAAGTAGCCATCGATATCACATAAATGCTTAAAACTTAAGTGAAGCAGAGACATAAGCCCAGCTATCTAGATATGTAATCATTCAACATTTGTGCCGGGGAGAAGTTATTTCCTATCATTCAGGGCCGTTTGGATGAGATATTTTGCCCCGAAAATTAGGAGGAAAACTGTCAAAATGGCAGCTTTTTGTCAGCTTTCCTTCAAAATCGCTTCTTTAAGAGACGATTTTGAAGGAAAGCTGAAGAGACGATTTTGAAGGAAAGCTAACAAAAAACTGCTATTTTGACAGCTTTCCTCCCAATTTTCGGGGCAAAATACCCCATCCAAACGGGCCCTAACAAAAACTTCTCCCAACTTTAGTCTAAGTAATCCCAATCCAAACATTAGAAGGTACTATCAAGCGCCTGCGTTACAGTCCCTCTACGCATCGGTGTAAATTGTTAATTGTATTATTAGGGTTGTTTCTATATTAGTCCCTCACACCTTTCTTATTTTGAAATCGGTCCCGCAAACCACTGAAACTGCTATCAGGTCCTCAAATCACATTGCAAGTTTGGTTTTAGCCTTTTAGGGTACTTGGATAATCTCGAGTCCCACACATACTTTATTTAGCAAGGTGTAATTAATCGAATTGAAAGAATTAATCTAAAATAGTAAATCTCAAACTCCCTCGTAACAGAGAGAGATTGTTGACCGTTAGTGCCGAGGTTCTCTCCTCCTCTCTCCCTTCTTCCCCGATTCTCAACACGCGTGAAGGGGAGAGAGGAGGGAGGGGGCAGCAAAAAAAAAAAACAAGAGGTGGATGCTCTCTCTCATAGCATTAGCCAGTTTTTTTCTGCTCGCGTTTTTCTTTCACAGGCATCAAGAGTTGCTTTGATCCGTTACCCATAACTTCGTCCCCGGACTAAAAGTTAAGGGGATCGACGTAAAAAGATGAACAATACTACTACAATCTCCCATAATAATACCTCGGTCGCCCAAAACAATAATACAGTCCCCCAAAAATCTACTCGATCATCAACCTCTTCGTCCAAAAATGATACTTCTCCTCCCTCAGAGAGTCCATCTCCTCCTCCACCTCCACCGCCCTCGCCATCGCCGCCGCCCCCAGACCCCCCCAAAACTTCCCCGTCGCCGTCGCCTCCGTCGCCTCCATCGAATTCTGACAAGGGGAATAGCTCTCCTGTCCCACCATCTCCCATGCAATCGAATTCATCACAGGCGTCTTCGTCTCCTCCTTCGCCATTGTCTCCTCCGGATAAAAGTAACACAGGGAGAGGGGATTCAAGTTCGCCTTCGGATACTAATAATGGTCATGGGACGCCCGTGAAGGTGGGAGGAAATTCTGAGTCTATTGTGGTTATTGCGGGGATTGTTGGGGGGATTGCTACCCTTGTTATTATTATGATTATTGTCGCGTGTGTTTGTAAGAAGAAGAAGAGGAAGCCTCACGGTCGTGATCGGATGCAGTATTATGCAGATTCGTCGGAGCAGACGGGTATTTTTTTTTCTTAGTTCTAATGTTTATATTGAAAATGAGTTTTGACTTAATAATGATTTAGTTGAATGGATCGGTTTTGTGTTTGATTGAAAATTTATAGTTATGGTAGAAATGAATGCCATACGATAAATATACTTTTTGTCAATAGTTTGCCCTATATGCCTTGTTTGGATGGAGGGTAAAGAGGGGGAGGGGAAGAGAAATGCGGCTTTCAACTTGTTTGAGAGTTTTTTTAAGGAGGGTAGAGAGGGGGAAGGAAGGGGAACGGAGGGTAAAATTGCTTGGTTTTCTTTTCCCCCGATTTGGACGGTAGAGGAGGGTAAAGGAGGGTAAAGGGGTGTAATGACATTCTTACCCCCATCAAAACAAATAAAAGGACTGATGTGTTATTAATATAAAGTCATTTATGTAAATTTACATATATTTACTTCCTTTCACCTTCATTCACTTTACTTAACTCCCAAACAACATATTACAATTCTCTTCCTTTCCCTTTCCTTCCCTTCCCGTTGTTTACCTTTCCTTCCCTTCCCTTAGTAAACTCCCAAACACACCATATGAGATTCTGAAACATTTATGAAATAACGAACGATTTGGATAAACTACAAGAATGATCTAGTGTTTATTTTCATAGATAGCTGCAAACTTCTTAATTGCATCTTATTTCTGTTTACTCTTTTGAAGTGAATTAGCTTTTCACAACAAAAAAACTGTTTTTAAAGGAAAAAATGTTGGAACTAATTTAAAGATTTGAGTTCTTATGCAAATATGACTTTTGAAGGGTTCTTTTGCAAAATTCCCTTTCCTTATCTAATTCACATACGCGTTATTATCCTCTGTCATCTTCCTCATTCACCGCTTATTCCATTTCTCCGAGCATTAAAAGAAAATCCCGATGATTCCTCCATCCTTCCTTCTTTTCCTCCAAGCGAAAATATCGTCCTCATTGCGGCAATGTCGGCGGCCTCTCCGAACGTGAATTCCTCCTCCTTGATGACAGCGATTATTCCAACGGGAAAATCAAGATTGCTATAAAAGGGGATCTCAATGAAGGATGAAACGTACGGAAAAAAAATACAGTGAGCAATCCCTAATCTCCCTCTTATTCTCTACAATATTTGATTTCTGATTTCAATTTTCGGGCAAAAACATCCATTGAGCAGAGATCAAAGTTTCGCAGTAAACTTTGGTGCCGGCTTTCTCGGGGGGTTCTTACCGCTAGGCGTGGTCGCATCAAATCGTCTCTGCGAAGACGGCGATTATTGTTCTAGGGCAGTGATCACACGATTATCCCTTTCTCAGGCCTGCGTTTCTAACCTTCTGGAATTTCTATTTTGATTATTTTGCAGTGGTTTTATTTCTAACAAAAAAAATGGTGAAAATCACTTGTACAAAATGTTTTTGAAGATGTGTCTACATTCTCTTCGCGGTCAAATATAAAGAATCACAACAAAGTATAATGAATTCATAATTTATACATATTTATAAGGATTAACTGCCGATGGATCCCCTGTACTGTTGGCCAATTGATTTCAATTGCTGCTGATAGACCTTGGCTTGAATTTTTGACTCCTTCACTATTAGAGAAAGAGAAATTTGTTTTTTATTACATAAACCTTCTGAACGTAAAATTGTCAAAAAGTTCATTGAGCGTAGAGGGTCTATCTGAAATTGGGCAACAGTAAAGCGGTCTATCCGCAATTAATCTTAAAAAATAACTAGCATAGCAGAGCTAAGAAGTTTTTGATTTAGTTGAATTTGGCTCTACAAAGAAGGCTAGACTTAACTATTATTCTCTCAATTGCAACTTATAACATGTACATATCTCAGGCATACATGTTTCGAATTTAGGCAAGGATTCATATTATGTTGGTGGAGTACAAGGCCAAAAATGTGGTACCCATGATAACAACTCTCAACTACCTCAAGCTGGGGCATGGAAACCACCACCACTCCTTGCGATACCAAGCAATGAATCAGGTTCAGCATTCTCAGGTCCTCACGGCCCTGCACTCCCTCCTCCTTCCCCAAATCTCGCTCTAGGATTCAACCAGAGCACTTTCACTTACGAAGAACTCGCAACCGCCACCAATGGGTTCACTCAGGCCAATTTATTAGGCCAAGGTGGTTTTGGATATGTTCACAAAGGAGTTTTACCTAATGGTAAAGAGATTGCGGTTAAGTCTCTTAAGTCAGGGAGTGGACAAGGGGAGAGAGAGTTTCAGGCTGAGGTGGATATTATTAGTAGAGTTCATCATCGACATTTGGTTTCTCTTGTTGGGTATTGTATTTCTGGGGCTAAGAGGTTGTTGGTGTATGATTTTGTGCCAAACAAAACTCTTGAGTATCATTTACATGGTGCGTATCATTTGCAGAGGTTGATACAATGAAAACAGATTGAAGAATAGTTCAAATATTGTAGTGTATTATGTACAGGAAAGGGGATTCCAACAATGACCTGGCCTACAAGACTCAAGATTGCATTAGGGGCAGCCAAAGGCCTGGCTTACTTGCACGAAGACTGTAAGCAGGCAATTTTTTATTTGTAATTAAAAAAAATTGCTCGTCATCTATAGCTTTGATTAATATGTTTTTATGATTTTTTTTTTTTTTTTGATTGAAGGTCACCCTCGTATTATCCATCGGGATATCAAGTCTCCCAACATCCTCATAGATTTAAAGTTTGAAGCCATGGTAAGTTTACATGCTTATATTTGAAGCTTTACTAACAGATTATACTATTTGATTGAATTTGTTCTAGAGAAATATTTGATTTATGATGTTTGTTCAAGAAAAATGAGTAATTATTATGTGATAGAAGTAAGAAAAAAGATCTGGAAGGCCAATTAATGTTAAGAAACTGAAAAGTGTTTGCATACTCAAAGTTCTAAGATATTTTCTTTTCTATTCAGTTGAGAGTGTGAGAGGTATTCGCTATGTTTATTAGAAATACCGGCATAAGGACATTTGGATTTCTTGTATATACGAAGTACTAATATGTCTAGCCCATTTGAGCTTGATTTTTTTGCAATTATTCATGTTATACATTTTTTTAACATAAACAAAAGGGTATCGATTTATTTTCCATGTCAAATTTACAATCTCTATTGCAATATGTTCTGTTTTACTTTTTCACGAGCTAATTAGATCATTGTGAACAAATTCAACGCTGCGTTTAGTGAACACATTTTTTTCTTAAAAAAGATTAGCGTAAATACATGTTTATGTTCATTTTTAAGCTGCATTATCTCCTTTACATATTCATTTTCTTATGTACTCTAGAACCGAATCAGGTTGCAGACTTTGGACTGGCAAAGCTATCTTCAGACAACAACACTCATGTTTCAACTCGTGTAATGGGAACTTTTGGGTGAGCAACACATTCCATGACAATTCGCTTAACATTCGCATGTGACCAAAATTTGATCAAGAACAACCTTTTAAAAAAAAATTAAATTCTCTGATGCTTACAGGTATCTAGCTCCAGAATATGCTTCTAGTGGAAAACTAACAGAGAAATCTGATGTTTTCTCATATGGGGTGATGCTTCTGGAGCTAATAACTGGTCAGCGACCATCCGATGCTTCACAGTCATTCATGGAAGATAGTCTAGTGGACTGGGTTAGCTTTTTTCTACAATTATGTTTCATTTTCTTAACAAATTAAACAAAGTTTTTTTTTTCCTTTTTTTAAAATTAGGCAAGGCCAGTTCTATCACATGCATTATCTGATGGAAACTATGATGAATTGGTGGATCCAAATCTAGAGGGAAACTACGAACCAATGGAGATGGCTCGAATGGTGGCCTGTGCTGCTGCAGCTGTTCGCCATTCTGCAAAGAAGCGTCCTAAAATGAGCCAGGTATATGTTAAACTAACCATCTTTTTATTTATTCTCAATGCGCATAACTAGTTAGCTTCTAAAATATATGGTTTAATGAACTGGAATGTAGATTGTTCGAGCACTTGATGGTGATTTATCACTCGAAGAGCTGAACGAGGGAGTTAGGCCAGGGCAAAGCATGGTATTTAGTTCAGGTTCTGACTATGATTCAGATCTTTATATGCAAAACCCAAGGAGAAATATGAGAAAGCCCTCAATACCTAATACCGAGTTTAATGGAGAATGCAATGAACAAATTGGTGACTTTGGACATCGTCGTGCTGGTAGCTCAAGCGGAGAAGTGACAGGAAAAGTTGGAGTTTAGGAATTCATCTGTAAAGTTTGTAACATAGAGGGTTTTTTTCATCCTTTTTTCTTCTTTTATACATGTTAATTATTACCAAAATATAGAAATATTAATACAGAGTCAAAAATTGGCTGACATTCTTTGTAAATATTGTATCTTATGTATAGTCCTGCACCGGAAATCAAACTAGTGGAAACATTCGGTATTCAGTAAAATGGAAGAACAATGCGTATACATAAAGATATTCTTCCCCGACTTTTCAGTAAAAGTCAAGCACTCATCTGAAATTTGAATGTTCACGTACTAACTCATTGTTAGTCTAAGTATGTAGACCCAAAGCTGAATCAAAAAGACGAAGAAAACAGTCCAGTCGTTGGCCGGTCGACCGACGGAGGAGGTCCGGTCGACCGCAATGCCTGCAGGAAACTGAGAAGAAATTGACACTCTGGTCAGTCGACCAACATGAGGAGTCCGGTCGATCGAAACGCGCAGCCAGACCCTGCAGAATTTGTCATTCTGGCCGGTCGATCGAAGCACGCGGCTCGGTCGACCGAAGCACGCGGCTCGGTGGACCGGAGCACGCGGCTCGGTGGACCGGAGTCGGGATTTCCAGAATCCTGATTTTTTTGGGAATCTATTTTGGGTTGGGATCCTATATACACCTAAACGTTTTTAGGGTTATTAGAACACGTGAAAAAGAGGGTTTTGAGAGGATTTCTTTCAGAGAGATCTCAGAGAGATTAAAACCTATTTGTGGGCATTGTAATCTTCTTCAATTAATCAAAGAATTATGTGGTGTGGCTCCCGAGGACGTAGGCACGTTGCCGAACCTCGTTAAATTTGGTGTGTTCTTTCTTATTTACTTTCCTGTAAGATCTTTTATTTGCGGTGATTTTCTTACTTTCCTACTCTCAAACACAAGGTCCGAAAGGGCACATATTCGATTTGATTGTTTGGAGTCCCCAACAACTAGTATCAAAGCTTTGTTCAGAAGGTTTGTGTGAGAGTCATGGCAGAGGAAAGAAAATCTAAGATCGAGAAGTTTGACGGCTCAGATTTCGCCTACTGAAAGTTATAGATAGAGGACTATCTGTACCAAAAAAACTTATATCATTCGTTGATGGGCAAAGTAAAAGGAAAGAAGAAAGAGGAATCAGACGAGAAGTGGGAGATACTAGATAGGAAGGCTCTAGGGCAAATCCGGTTGTTGCTCGTTAAGACAGTCGCACACAATATATTGAAGGAGAAGGCGACGGTGGGGCTTATGGAAGCGCTCGTAAAGATGTACGAGCAACCGTCAGCTACAAACAAGGTGCATCTCATCAAAACACTCTTCAACCTTAAGATGACAGAAGGACGTTCCTTCATGATGCACCTCAGCGAGTTTAACACGATTGTTGATCAACTTATCTCTGTGGACATCATGTTTGATGATGAAGTGTAGGCCCTATTGATTTTATCACAGTTACCGGATAGTTGGTCAGGTTGTGTGACCGCAATTAGTAATTTGATGGGGAAGGAAAAGTTAAAGCTGAGCGAGGTTATTAGCATGATTCTATCCGAGAAGGTTAGAAGAAAATCGTCTGAATCAGAAGGTTCAGGATCAGCCCTAAATCTCGAGCAGAGAGGCAGAAGCCAGAAGAAGGATAACCACAACAGGAATCGGTCGAAATCAACCAAGAAGAGGTCAAACTTAAAAGTTATACATATCAAAGGGAAGTGTTGGAACTGCGACAATGAGGGCCACATGTCTTTAGCCTGTAAAGCATAGAAGAAGGATGCAAATGAGCAGGAGTCTCATCTCGTGCAAGATGCCTTAATCCTTGCTATGGATAACGATTCTGATTCATGGGTTATTGATTCGGGAGCCTCGTTCCACGTTACTGCTGATAGGAAGTTTCTTCATAATTATGTAGCAGGGTACTTTGGAAAAGTATACTTAGAGGATAATGAACCCTATAGTGTTGTTGGAAGAGATGATATGCAAATACTGTTGAAGGGCTCTAAGTGGAATCTGAAGAATGTCAGACACGTACTTAAGCTAAAGAAGAATCTTATTTCGGTTGGCCAGCTTGGAGTGGAAGGCTATGTTTCAATATTCATCTGGGGATTCGTTGAAATCTCCAACGCGAGTGACACCTCTCTACCTAAGGCAATAAAATAGGAACTCTCTACCTCACCTCACACGCAAGTGACACCTTCGTAATTGCAGCTAGCAATGAGAGTGCAGATCTGTGGCATAATAGGCTGGGACACATGAGTGAGAAGGGAATAAAGATTCTACACTCACATGGAAAGCTAACCGGTATCGATTCTATAAAAGTTAGTGTTTGCGAGGAGGACTGCATCTACGAAAAACAGAAGAGGGTTAGTTTTCAGAAGGGTGGAAGACCACCTGAAGCTCAGAAGCTAGAGCTTGTTTATACAGACATATGTGGTCCAACTAGTGTGTCTTCTCTTGACGGTTCGACATATTATGTCACCTTTATCGATGATCACTCGAAAAAAAGTGTGGGTATACTTCATAAAGCATAAGTTAGAGGTGTTCGGGGTCTTCAAGAAGTGGAAGACCATTGTGGAGAATGAGACAGATCTAAAGATGAAGTTTCTGAGATCAGACATCGGTGGAAAATACAAGCTGGAGGAGTTCAAGAGGTTTTGTACTCTAAACATGATTCGTTTGGAGAGGACTACTTTAGGGACATCACAACAGAACGGCGTTGCAGAGAGGATGGATAGGATATTGACGGAGCGTGCCACGAACATGCGATTACATGTAGGTCTGCTTAAGATATTTTAGACGGATACGATACATACGATAGTTTACTTGATTAATCATGGACCATCAGTTCCATTGGATTTCGGGATTCCAAAGGAGGTTTGGAGTGGCAAGAAGATCAATCTTTCACACTTACAAGTATTTGGTTGCGTGACACATATTCATATTAGTGACCATGTAAGAGACAAGCTAGAAGCTAAGTCACATAAGTCTACATTCATTGGATACAACATTAACGAGTTCGGTATCATCTGATGAGAAGAACAAGAAGATCATCAGGAGCAGGGATGCGATATTCAATGAGAAGGTGATGTATAAGGACATGGATAATGCCAAGGATAGTCAAAACAGTAGGAGCAACACTAAGGATACAGATGGATCCGAGTACATGGATTTGGAGGAACTTCCAGATGGGGAAGATAGTGATAGTTCTGACCGAAGAACAGAGGAGACTCCAGGTGCAGAAGTTGCTACCCAGGACGTGGAGCTTAGGAGGTCATCCAGGATACTCAAACTGAATCCTAGATATCTCTCAACACTTGATTACTTACTTTTGATATAACAGAGAACCGGAGTGCTATGAGGAGGCTATGCAAGTTAGTGAATCTCAGCGATGGGAGTATGCGATGCAAAAAGAGATGAATTCTCTCCACTCGAATGAGATATGGGAGTTAGCCTAGCTACCTGTATAGAAAAAACCTTGCATAACAAATAGGTCAATCGGGTCAAATAGGAGAGTGATGGAAGCAAGATGTATAAGACCAGATTAGTCGTAAAATGGTTCTAACAGCGGGAAGAAGTGGATTATACAGAGATATTTTCCCCCGTTGTGAAACTTACAACCATCAGAGTAGTATTGAGCTTAGTAGCTGCAGAAGATCTCTATCTTGAGCAGTTAGATGTGAAGACTGCATTTCTTCATGGTGACTTGAATAAAAAAATCTACATAAAATAACCTGTTGGTTTTATTAAAGAAGGAAAGGAAGAGATGGTGTGTAAACTCAAGAAGAGCTTGTACGGTTTGAAACAGGCTTCGAGATAATGGTATAAGATGTTCGACAATTTCATGCAGAGCAATGGCTATGGAAGATACAATTCAAATTATTATTACTACTTCAAGAGGTTCGAGTCTAGTTATATCGTGTTATTATTGTATGTTGATGACATGTTAGTAGCAGGATCGTGTTTAGATGAGATAAACAACTTGAGAAGCAGTTGGCGAAGGAGTTTGTTATGAAGGATTTGAGTGCAACGAAGCAAATTCTTGGGATGTGAATCAGTAAAGATGAAACTGAAGGGGCGTTGAAGTTGAGTCAAGTTGAATACATCGAGAAGGTATTTTAGAGGTTCAACATACAGAATGATAAGGTTGTTAGTACACCCCTTGGAGACCAGTTCAAGTTATCTGAGGAGTAATCACCCAAGACAGATGCAGAGAATGATCATATGAGCAGAGTGCCATATTCATCAGTCATTGGTAGTCTTATATACGCGATGATTTGTACGAGACCAGATATTACTTATGCAGTGGGAGTTGTGAGCATGTTTGTAAGCAATCCAAGGAAGCAACATTGGGAGGCCGTGAAGTGAATATTGCATTACTTGAGAGGAACTACCGACAAGTCATTATGTTTCAGGAGGAAGGATTTAGTACTGTGGGGATCTGTGGATGCAGATTTCGCAGGTGATCATGATACGAGACGAAGTACCACGTGGTATTGTTTGCGGTGAAAGTTAATGTTTTCATTGCTATCGAATCTATTACAACTTTAGTCGTTATAATAAATTCGAATAAAATATAAAGTTAATCTTTTTATAAGATCTCCTTACACAATGAAAATAAAACAAGTTTATAACTTTATCAAACAAACGCAGGGAGATCGTTTATCGGTCTTCTGCTTGCGTGGGTGTCTTTGCCTGTGCCGGGGTTTATCCACGGACCACCGTCAATTAGATCTGATTACTGAAAATCGGGCAGAGTTTCGTTGATTCGCGAAGGAATCAAGAAACCGTAGCGTTTATCTCGGCAACGGCGAGATAATTGCTCTTCTTAAGATTATCGTAACGGGATGATCTTAAGGAACGAACCCGGGGAACTGTAGATCTGAAGAATCTCTCTCTCTCTCTTGCGTTGAAGAACTCGATCCGATCTCTCCTCCTCATCTCTGAAATCCGTGCACCTTCAGTCTTCAATCCGGCAGGGCTTCGCCTAATCTCCCAAATTCCAGCCCTCAAAAAATGAGGCTCTAGGGGCTGTATTTATAGGCTTCCAGGAGGCGCGGGCGGTTAAAACCGATCGAAAACCGTTAAAAAACACATCCCAAGTGCGAGACAGTTCGGGGTGTCTCGCACATGTGCGAGACAGTTTGTACCCTCTTCAGTATATTGGCTATAATTCTTTCATCCGACCTCAGAATGAGGTGATTCAAATTGTGTTGGAAAGATAACGAAAAGATCTACAACTTTCATGTTTTTAGTTTCTTCAGATTCAAAACGGATCATGGTCAAAACAGCTCCACAAAGTCTGAGACACCTTTGGGTGTCTCGGCCATGACCGAGACACTTGTGAGTGTCTCGGCTATTTTGGTCATAACTTCCTCATATGACCTCCAAATGACCTGATTCTAGATGGGTTGGAAATCTGACAAAAAGATTTACAACTTTCATATTTTGAGTTTCTTCAGATTCAAAATGGATCATGGTCAAAATAACTCCACAAAGTCTGAGATACCTTTGGGTGTCTCGGTTCGGGCCGAGACACCCTTGGGTGTCTCGGCCTTGGCCGAGACACCTTGGGGTGTCTCGGTTGGGCCGAGACACCTCGGGGTGTCTCAACTCAGGTTGAGACGCTCCGTTATGCACGTTTGTTCGTTTCCGCCGTAACTTCTTCATCCGAACTCGGATTTGAGCGATTCAAAGTGCGTTGGAAAGCCGACGAGGAGTTCTATAAGCTCCAATGATTAGATCATCTGTGGAATAAATGAGACACGAATGGCATTTCATCTTTTGTAAGTGATACGGGGCTCCCGATCAGTTCGTATCTTTATTATTCTGAAACTCCGTTGCTTCATATAGTTCGTCAACCCACTTCATGTGTTTGTCGACATCAATCAAGCTCCTGTGACTTGGATTGTGACATTCATTATCTTTTCTTAGCACTGAGCCGTTCGTGGAGACATATAGGCAATTTTCGATGCCTACAGGTATGTTTATACTTTGGCGTCGATAGCAGTGAGTTGGGTCTCACGTCTGTAGAAGATTGTAACATTATCCACAACTGAGGCAGAGTCTGTCGCAGTGACTGAAGTCAACAATGAGATAATTTGTTTGACCGGGTGCCTGAAAGAGTTGGATCTAAAACAGGGGAACAGAGTTCTTTATTGTGATAGCCAGAGCGCTATACACCTTGTTAAGAATCCAGTATATTATGCCAGAATGAAGCACATCAACGTACGATACTATTTCACACGCTCGCTGATTGAGGATGGGAAGTTACAACTAAAAATGATTTTGGGGAGTTAAAATCCTGCGGATATGTTGACGAAAGCAGTGACCATTGAGAAACTGGAGTTGTGCGTAACTTCAGTTGGCCTTCACGCGTAGGAGATGAAGGCGGAGCCACACTAGGAGGATCGATGTGATCGCCGGATTGATGATGATTGAAGAATGGATTTTTCTGGGTAGGAGAAGATGCTTGCGAAGAAGGCAGGAGCTCGGGTGAGCTCGTTGATAGTGCTTTGGTCTCCAAGTGGGAGATTGTTAGTCTAAGTGTGTGGACCCAAAGCTGAATCAGAAAGTCGAAGAAAATAGTCCAGTCGCTGGCCGGTCGACCGACGGAGGAGGTTCGGTTGACCGCGATGCCTACAGGAAACTGAAAAGAAATAGACACTCTGGTCGATCGACCGACATGAGGAGTCCGGTTGACCGAAACGTGCACGCCAGACCTTGCAGAATTTGTCATTCTGGCCGGTCGACCGAAGCACATGGTCCGGTCGACCGAAGTCGGGATTTCAAAAATCCTGATTCTTTTGGGAATCTGTTTTGGGCTGGAATCCTATATATACCTAAATATTTATAGGGTTATTATTAACACGTGAAAAAGAGGGTTTTGAGAGGATTTCTTTCAGAGAAATCTCAAAGAGATTAAAACCTATTTGTGAACATTGTAATCTTCTTCAATTAATCAATGAATTGTGCGGTGTGACTCCCGAGGATGTAGGCACGTTGCCGAACCTCGTTAAATCTGGTATGTTCTTTCTTGTTTACTTTCCTGTAAGTTTTATCTTTTATTTGCGATGATTTCCTACTTTCCTAGTCTCAAACACAAGGTCTGGAAGGACACAAATTCGATTTGATTGTTTCTGAGTCCCCAACACTCATACCTTGAGAACACTCATGAATTAGAAGGTTGTTCCATACATCTGCTTCGACTTTATCTTCTTGTTGCAACGAACAAATAACTTTGACTAAAAGATCCCTGGTTTTATGTAAAAGTTATAAATAATAATATATTTTACTAAAGGGCTTTTCTTAATAGTAGTCCTTCATGTTTTCAGTATTTTAAGATTAGTCCCCTAAATCTTCATGTATTTTGAATAAGTCCCCCGAATCTTCATACTTTGGAATTTGTCCTCCAAACGTGTTAAGTATTTTGAGATTAGTCTCCAAATCTTTCAACCTGGTGTAAACAGGAGGGCATAATTTCAAAACACTTAACACATTTGGGGACTAATTTCAACAGGAGGGCGTAATTTCAAAACACTTGACACATTTGGCGACTAATTTCAAGAGATGAAGATTTGATAAACTAACTTCAAAATACTTAAAAGATTTGGCGGACTGATCTCAAAACATGAAGATTTGGAGGGTTAATTTCAAAATATTGAAGATGTGAGGAACTGATGTCAAAAAACCCCTTTATTAAACTAGCGTGATATTATAACCTCAGCAAGATTTTTACCACAACTTGCTCGATAATAAACTGGAGAATGAATTATAAACTGTCCTATGTTTCAGATCAAACCAGAAACTTTGTTTAAAACTTTTGTAATTTTTTTTAACAATGTTGTGTATCCTTGTCGTTTGAGAGTATTTCCTCATATCAAAATAATATGGCTTAACTTCCACCAAATGAATAAAGGAGAAAAGAGAAATCTCACAACAATATTTGGACGGTATGACTTAGGAATTAGGACCCTCTCCTCATCCTAATATTTCCTAGTGAAAAATTGTGAAGAGTTGGGAGGGGGCCCACAAGGATGGGTGGGAAAATGAAAGGTCATGATGAAAATGAAAAGGTAGGATCTCCTTATTAGGAGATACTAGTTTCAGGCCCGTGCGATGCACGGATTTATTTAATATACAAAAATTGATGTAGCAAAAGAATGCAAAATAAAACAGTAATAATATATAAGTAGTTTCAGGCCCGTGCGATGGACGGATTTTATTACAGCATAATCACCACACAAACTACATTGCAATTTAATGTTGATGGATGAAGAAAAAAAATTAGTACGAAATACATATACACACACTCACACGCACACACATACTTTTACTATTAAAAAATATGTAACTATATTGTACATATTTGAACTCACTTACTATCTTAGAGTTCAAGCTCCAGTAATTTTCTTTTACTTCCATTGCTCTCAACTTCTTTTATATTTCCAATAGTAATCAGCTCTCCAATGATATCCGAAGAATGTCATATAACATAAAAATTTGAATAAAAAACCCCCAAGTGTCAAATATATTAAAAAATAGTATTGAACTAAAAAAAGGCAATAAGAAAAACTGTAAATTTATTTTAATTTTTTTGACTTTTTATCTTACCTATTAAGATAGGTGAGGTGATATGATTAGCAATTATATCCCCAAAATCAACTAATCTAAATGAATAAGAAGGTATTGTAGAACTCTCGCATTCTCTAATAAATGTAGAGTAGAGGAAGTTAATCCTATATGCGTGATCAGTAGCTCTATAATTTCCACTATTTTCTCCAACACCAAAATTCGTAATCAGATAGCAGCTGCCTTCATTCAATTGTGATTTGAATTTATCTATCAATTTGTTCTTGATCGTTGCTTGAATTTTGACTCCCTTTCATAAAAAAGAGAATTTCATGAATGTATATTCTTGAATTATTCACATTAAAGGAAAATAATAACTAAACTCATGAACAGATTATGAAAGAGTGAAAAAAATTACATTTTCATCCAGTAAAAGCAGCTCAATAGTGTTGATTGCATTCGGAATATTGAATTTCATCGCATTTCATAACCTTATGACTCTTACCATCACTTTTCAAGTTTCTTTTTCTAGGTTAATTTCAGAAATAAAATCCAATTTTTGTGCCATATTCAATCTGTCATTTAATTTGAGAGAGGTTGAGGATGAGAGGGATCTAGTCCAAAAGGATGCTCTGAGAATTTTCTTCCTATTCACGTTATTTGAGAAAATTTGAATTTGTACCATAGGAATGAAATTTTGCGAGAAGTCAGCATAAAAAAGAAGCAACTTATAAAAGTACTATAAACCAATATTTAATTATCACTTTGGACTTAATGTGTATTAGTGAAGCTAACTACTGTTGACATCAATGAAAAATTATTATCATTCTTAGCCTGTTGAAAAGGCTGCTAATTAATTCTCTAAGATAGTGATATATATCTCTGGAGAAAATCAAAGAAACGCGAGTTAGGATTTAGACATAGAAACCCATGCACTCTCACCACAGGATTGTATATTTGTAACAACTTCTAACCCGAGAAATTTTGGTGCAGTTTCACATTATCATATTTGCAGTAAATTTGGAAGATAACATGATGATGTAGAAGGTTAGTTTCTAAAGTTTGAACCAGTGTTGAGAACACAATATGAGTTAGATTATGTCTACAATTAAAGTTGCAAATAATAATTTAGTAAAGTTCACCTTTAGAGTCAGACTGAATAATTTTATGAGTACGTGATGTTAATAAATTAAAACGACATAATACTAAAATTAGTGATAGGAAATGTTAAGATTTCATCTGTCATTGGGATCGATATTACCTTGCTACCATTTTGCTCCAGCAACTACAGAGATTGTGCAGTCGTGTAGCCAGAACAATCCTTTATAGCCATCTTCTTCTAAACATATTTAAAGAAACAAAGCCCCACAAAATTCATATTATCTAATAATCAAGCATTTAAATACTTATAAAAGTTTACTATATTTGCTTGACCAGCTAGAGTTTAGATCGTTAATGTCAAAAACTTGCAGAGTACAGAGAGCTGCTCAATAATGCTAAGCTTAATTATGGCATGTATGATCACCTGAAGAGCTCTGATTCTTTCCTCCCTGGAGATTGGTTTCTTTGTGACCGCAGCTTTCTCATCAACCCGCTTGAAGTGCTCCTAAAAAAGTAACGGAAAAATCACAAATTTACAACAAATTTCAGTATCAAAATCCCAAACTGTATCAAATATTACCCCCATAAAAAAAAGAAAATTTCAATGAATTACCGGAGCCATCCACTGACACATGTCGCAGTCGATGCGTCGATGATCTGAGAAGTGAGAACAAACAAAAAAAGATCTCACAATTCAATAATTTATTCAAGTGATGCTCTTTTTTACTTTTTTTAAATTAGTTAATTAACTCACCAATAAATAACTGCCCTTCAACATTTTGGGAGCATCGCTGGCGAATCCGTGCTGCTCTAACGTAAACAAAAACTTTTCGGCCTGTATTTTAGGTTGGGAGGGGGGTCCGAGACCGATATTTCGGGTTGGGAGCAGAGTCGGAGGATATAAGAAAGGTGAAGTGGTGGAGGGTAGTGGAGGAGGGGGTAGAGGGAGAAGAGGTTAGGGGCTGTTTGGTTGTTGTTGGTAAAATTGTGTATTTATGACACAACTTGAAAAGTTGTTGTCCACCTCATCAATTTCACTTGTATATTTTTCTTTGTTTGTTTTTGATTCCATTGGAATTATAAATTGCTTGTTTGGTTTGCAAATGTAACTTTAATTGTTTGTTTGGAAAGTGTAAAAAATGGTCCCTACTCAAATGATCATATTGGTTGTAATTATTATTTATTATTTTTTTCTGACTTCAATGTCAGCTTTCTCCTAAAATCATGTCTTTTTTTATGAAATCACTTTACAAGCCACATTAGCATATAAAATCACTTTATACTATTTTCACAACTACAAACAAACAATTGAAAGTGATGAAAACTGACATTGGGACCCACTTTTTTACACTTTCCATCATTTTACATGGTAAAATCATACAACCAAACATCCCCTTAGTTTTGAGGAGGAAGGAGAAAGGTTGAGGACTGAGAGAAAAAGTGAATACGTTTGAAAGGAGTGAGAGAGTAATAAGAGAAGATGAAAAGATGTTTGTGTAGATTAAAGTTTCGTAGAGATGCCAACCTATAGCACGGGAAACAAAGGGTTTCTTGGAAGAGGAACAAAAACATTTAATATCTACATTTAGGATTTTTAGGGAAATTTTGTCACATGTAGAATGACATTTTAATAGTAGTACATAGATTGTGGAAAATGAATTGAATTGTGCAAACCCCTATGCTTATAATTTGATTTAATAATTTAATAATTTGGTTAAAAAAAAAAGAAATTGCCAAGTGGCATCTCCAAGGGTAAGAGTTTTTAGTAATAGATATAGATTATGAGCTTTTCATTAGGAGATGATCCGGATCCATGACTTAGGATACTCACTAAACTCATTTGTTTATAGGCACTAGGTGGAATGCACATGCACTACACGTGGTCAAATATTTTAATTATTTAATTTAAGTTTATTTATTTGCTATAACATGGTTATCAAAAAGTTTATAATTATCATAATATATTAAATTTTTTATACTTCTATGGGTAAATTCTTGTTAGATTTAACAATTTGTCTTCCAGAGAAATAGTGATATTTAAAGCCTTAAGATATTATTGATTTAAGTTTAATCAGTAATTTGAATGTATAATTTCAAAATATTAATGATGTAAGGGACCAATATGGAAAAACTATTATTATTAATGAAGAAAATAAATTCTTGAATTCATCAAAGAAAATTTTAGGTTTTATCTAATCATTAAGGATTTTATTTAGTTATAAAAAAATCGCTTCCACCTATTGTTTATCCGGCGATCAAGTATTATATATATTCAAAAACTTTTTTCTAGAATTTTCTAAGTTAGAATGTGCAAATTCAATCAAGAACGAAAGCATAAACTATGTGATCAATTCCAAAATATGATATTGTACTCTTTTCACATCTCAACAACTATTAATTTATCTATCAAAACGATTACTCTCTAGTTTCTAAAAATTATAAAATATACTTTGAGAATGATTTATACATATTATGTACTCATATTGATTGTATTTTAACAAAATAATTCATATCCATCCAATGTCAAACAATATCCAAAAGATTATGTTAAGAAATTAGAAGAATACAACTTCCACAACAATACTCATATCCGAGCTATGAGCTTCATTAACTTATAAGAAGGTGAGTAATATAAAATGACAACTTAATTTAATTTATCTAATATTTATTATAAATCATGAAAGACAAGAGGAATCAGAAGGATAACATACCTATCCCAAATAAAGATTAGATTTCTCTTAGAGATTTTTATAGCAAAAGATTTTCAGAGTTGATGTATATGATAAATTTAAGGACAAATAACCCAAATCAATTCATTGAGTAACGGCTTTGCTATAAATTCCACTCTTATAAAACTGATGTCACATGTGCTTTAAGTTGTGCTTTTGGTTAAAGGTTGATTTTGAAAACTCCCCCTCAACAATGGGGCACATATGAACATCCCCCCTCTAAAAAGAACTATTTGAAACTGTGTAAATCTTCGTCAAGTTTTGGGTATTTTGTAGGCGATCTATCTCACCGTAAAAATTTTGATTTAACCCCTCTGAACTTTTCTCACTTAAACCTAATATCTCAAAACTAATATCATTGAGTCTTATCTATTATGTGACAAATACTTGACTTGGAAAGATCAAAATATCCCTCAACCATAAAAAGAATTATCTTGGTTTTTGCCAGATAAAAGAAAAAGAGGTGATATAGAGGGGAAAACAATTGTAAATTGGTTGTTCCTTTTTATTACCGGTTGAGCATTTTTTTTAACTAAAACGACTTTATTCAAGAGGGTATTTTGTCCAAATCACATATTGAAGTAATTATGTTAAAGGGGGTCTATTGATAGAAGTGCAAAAGATTATAGAAGTTTTTATGAGACACGCTTTAGTTGAGGGGAATTTTCTAATATAGCACCAAAATTGAGAGGGGTTATCTATAACACCCCCATAATAACGGGATTTATTAAATTAAATCAGTTGAGTGGGTTTTTTGAGACAATCCCCATAGTTGAGACGGTTTTTAAAAAATTAACTCTTCTTTTAAATATGGCTTATTTATAAATTGTTTCATAAAATTTTAATAATTTAATATTAATCTCTAAAATTATGACCACTTTTAAAATTTTGAGGGAATAACATAGAATTATTGGATACTTCAAATCAATGAACTAATATCTAAATAATTTTCACATATTTGCACTTATAGGCATTATATTAAACCTTAGTTGATATATTGTTATATCAGCCGATATATCGGGTTAAAGACTTCATCTCGATAAAATTTTATATTGTTTTCTTTTATATGGTGATTTTTTTGATATATCAACCGCTATAAAAAAACATGGCTGATATATTCCTTTGAAGATATCGAAATAATCGTATCATTTTTAATTTAATTGTGGGCTCGGGTTTGAATGATGTTTGAGAAACAAAATCGAAACCCCCAAACCTACAAAAGGTGCAATTCTTCTCCAAAATCTCTACATTCTCGGCTCTCGAAAATCTTAAGCATATATCTCGATGCAAATTGTTATGTTTAAAATTCATTAATATGTTAGATTACATATTACAATATTTTGTTATGTATGAATATTATCTCATATGACGCCCGGTATTGTATACATATTCCCGATTTCTGCAATTTGATATCATAGATTTTATTTGTTCTATATTTTATCTCATATCCACCACCTTGTAGTAGCCCTTCGAAAGCCTATTCTAAAGTTTTCTAATCAAAGTACATAATTTTAGGAAATAATTCAAAATCTTTAGATTTATTTAAAATATGATGCTTTTTTTAAGCGTTGCATTTTGAACCTATCTCCCTCTAAGGTTTAATACATTTGATTTGATTATTGTATACTTAAAATTAAAAATTATATCTACTGCTCTATACTTAAAATAATACTATTCATAATACAATAAATTATTATAGCATGAATAGTAGATTTACTCTTCATACTTAAAGGAGGACCTAAAGATTTATAGTTCATGCTATAGTAATTTACTGTAGTATAAACAGTAAAACTTTGGATCATTCTTTAAGTATAGAGGAGTAAATAAGCTAATCATTTGGCCTCATATTATATGATGAATATTATTTATCAATGGAATTATATACTATTGTTTGTAGATAACAAATGTTTCAAATTTTTATAGGCTTAACTGAACTTAAATAACTTATAGTTTATCAAAATTATACTTATGCACCCCCCACTTGTATCTTGCTACACTTAAATATCTTAATGTATTATAAAACTTTATGTTTGCACGTCCTGTAGCCTAATCATAAGAATGCTCTTTGTAATTTTCTTATATGAGTGTCATGATATAATATAGGACAATTCTATATTTTCTACTCTTTTCATATATACTTTATTAATATGTTAATATATTATCATAATTACTAACAATTAATATAATGTAGAGCTTTGCAAAAACGTTGGAAGTTTTAGGAACCAAAGTATACAAACTTGAAGTGACATAAAGTATAATTTAATTAACAACGATAATTAATTTAGTTTAGTTAGTAATTGAATGAAATATAAAAAAATAAGGGTAATATAGTTATTAGAAAGTTTTTCCACACCCCCCTCTTTTAAATGGAGTATGATATGATATGATTAACCTTTAATACTGATGAAAACCAGTGAGATTTGCCAATAACAAAAGGTTGAAAAAAAGGAGGGTAAAAAAAGAAAATAAAAACACTTCACCGAAGCCCAAACTTAAAGGCTAGATCTGGGCCACAGATCCGACTCCGGTCCATAGAATTAATAATCCCAATATTTACAACCAATGCCACGGATCGGTTCCTTCTCAATCTTATAAGCTCGCTCGTCTCTTTCCACTCCGTCAAGCTCTCTCTGCCCCCTCCCTCTTTCTTTCTTTCTCTTAACCGATCTCAAGATCCAGCCATGGCTCAGCCTCTCATCAAGAAAGACGACGATCAGGATGAAGAAGGTCAGTTCTCCTCCTAGAAAACTCAATTAGAATCTCAATTCTCTTCAACTGTCTCAGATTTCGACTTTGATTTGCTATGAATCCTGCAACCACGAAGTATCGAGATCTTTACCCGTTCGAATTCGATGTTATTTGATTTGGATCTAGATCTGTCAATTTTGGATCTGGAGTTGTTGGAGTGGTTCAATTTTTGAGACATACTGTAATGTGGGAGTTCGGCGTGTAGATCTGGGATTTCTCCCTCAAATTTATGGAGTTTTGATGATTTTAATTTTTTATCTCCATTTTTATGCTGCAGATTACTCTCCGTTTCTAGGGATTGAGAAGGGCGCGGTCCTGCAAGAAGCTAGGGTATTCCATGATCCTCAACTAGATGCAAGGAGATGCTCTCAGGTCAATGATTTACATGATTCACTCTTTTTGGCCTTGATCTGTTCATTCAAAATCTTAATTTATATTTTCTCTGTTATTTCATCCAGGTTATAACAAAATTGTTGTATCTATTAAATCAAGGAGAAACTTTCACCAAGGTTAGTTCCTGATCTCGCTGCATTTTGTATAGACAGACTATGCGGTGAACTCTAATTGTGAACTAAAATGTTATAGGTTGAGGCGACAGAGGTGTTTTTTGCTGTGACGAAATTGTTTCAGTCAAAGGATACTGGGTTAAGGAGAATGGTTTATTTAATCATCAAAGAGCTTTCACCTTCAGCTGATGAGGTTAGAAGAATTTTAAATTTCTTGTCAAGTTATTTTTATCGGTTCCGTGTTAATAACTAGCGGTTTACTTATCACTTTGTTTGTGAAGGTTATCATTGTCACGAGTTCCTTGATGAAAGATATGAATAGCAAGACAGACATGTATAGGGCCAATGCTATTCGTGTTCTTTGTAGAATCACTGATGGAACTCTCCTCACTCAAATTGAAAGGTACTTAAAACAAGCAATTGTTGATAAAAATCCTGTTGTGGCCAGTGCTGCTCTTGTTAGTGGCATTCACTTGCTTCAGGTAATTTACTATACTTGCAGTCATGAGTAATATATTTAGTATTTGGTTCACCAACTTATAGATTGCTTCATATTTCAAAAGACAAATCCAGAGATTGTGAAAAGGTGGAGTAACGAGGTTCAGGAAGCTGTTCAGTCAAGAGCTGCCCTTGTGCAATTTCATGCGCTGGCTCTTCTTCACCAGGTACAAATTGATACCATTCTTCTTAATATGACGACCAATTTTTCAAAGGGTAAAAGCTTCACACTGTAAATTTATGAAAGAGCAGCCTCTATTTTTTATTATATTGATACAAAACTTCTTGCTACTTGTTCTCATCAACAACAACAACAACCAAAAAAAAAAGAAAAGAAAAGAAAAAAAAAGAACAGAAAAAAAGAAAAGAAAAAGAATGAGGAGTTATTGAGTACATCTGGAATTGCAATATCAGCTGAATGTGGTTATCTTTTTCCAAATCTTCGAAGCAGATACACCCCCATGTAAGTTGTTGGTTTCATTACCAAGATTATAACAGATAAAAGGTGGGTGTCCGATATCTAATTGCCGTCTGTTGACGTAAACAAAGATTTGTATTCCATCAAAGAAACTCCTATAGCATACAACCTATTGGTAACCAAGCCCATAATAAAATAACACCTTATATTATGAACTTAGAGCGCCTTAAAAAATTCACTTGAAGTGATATTCGTTGTTTCACTTTTTCCAGTCTTTACCACTCAGTTGTGTACGTCTGTACGAATGGAGTAGTTTGTTGGGTTATGTATGTCTGCAAATGAAGTGCTAGTTTCTATTAGGATTGCTGAAGAAAGTTGAGGTTGTTTGCTAGGGCATGCATGTCTCGTAATTTGTACTCTTGATGGATATAAAGCAAATGTGTTTTTTTCTCTATGAATTAGATTGTAGAGAATGGATGATAATTTAGCCCTTAGCCCTAGAAATTCAATGATGCAATTTGAAGCTTGTTTATTATGCTTTGAGTTCCAGTTTCCGAGATGTGACAAACGTTGAGTTGAACTTTGTGGCTATTAGTTTTGATTTTGCTGAAGTTGGTAGTGGAATCTATCATAGGTTCACTGTTATGCGATGCTAATAGCGTTAGTAGTCCCTTCCCACTAAGCTATCGCCCAATAGCGGTAACAAATTACGGAATATGGGCTTTTTGCTCACAAAAGCGGCCAATAGCGTGCCATAGCGGAGAATACCGAGCGATTACAGGCTTTTTGACCGCTATTTAAAAACGGTTTGAGGTTTAGTTTTTTAAATTTAAATCCAATCTGCAACTACTGCATCCAACCGCCTCCCGCAGTTTCTGACGTATTCCGACCGCCTCCCACAGCCTCTGAGACCTCCCTCAACACTTCCTCTCACCTCCTCTCGCTGTGAGCTCCTCCTATTGTAGTCCTCTCACCGCTCAGCTCATCTTCTTGAAGACAATGACTCTTTGACTCCTCCAGTTGTCTTTGGTATTATGTGACGGTTACATGTCTATTTTATGTTTAGGATCTCTTTAAATCATCAAATATACACTTTTTGGTTTTCTAGATTTTTCTATAATTTTCTTATTTTTTTGAATATTTATACATCTAAATTAGACCACTATTTTGACTTTACACTTTTTACCGCTATTTTGCCACAACAGCCCCACATAGCCTTAGCGATGCCTCACCGCTATGCGACGCTATCCGCTATTGATAACGTTGCATAGGTTTCATAAAGTAGAAGCATCTCAAGCAAAGTAGATCATGGAATATTGTCTTTTGTACAATATGGATACAACCAAACTCATTTGAAGCCTCAATGGTTTGTGATTGATGTTGGTGGCGGGGTTGAAAGTATGAGGTGAAGGATTTGGAGTTATGACACGTTCTACTCTGAACCCAAGGTCTTAATGCTTTTAGTCTTTATTGACTTTTGAAATAGTTAATAGTGTATTTGCGCGAAAAGATTATTGTCAGGAGGAAAAGGGAAGAAAAAGCATTATAAACTGTAGAAAGATTGGAAGTGATTCTATTTAGCATCAATGAGAAAACCTGTGTCCTAAACTGAAGTAGGACGGAGTGATTTTATTCATGGAAAATATATTTCTTAAAGGAATAATTTGATGGTAACAAGTTAAATCAATGGACCCAATAAGTTTCTTTGTTATGATCCTTTGACAAAAGGTACAATATAAAGAGAAAGGGAATAGTTTGTTTAAGGTTTTGTTATCAGTTTATGAATGATGAATTTATGTTTAAGGCTTATGGTGCACTTTGACTAATTTTTTTGTGTAAACCAGGTTTTTGTATGTGAGAATATTCAAATCTATATTGAGGGATAAGATACGTGCCATCCATCTTAAAGTGATGCTTGATAATAATGTTAATCTTGGGCATGTGAGGATTTACACCTAGTTTTTATGTGGGAATTCAAGCCTATATAAGGGACTATTCATATTCATTGTTTCCGTCAATCTTAGGGTAACACTTGATAATCGTGGGCGATAGTCTTCTTATATAAGACGGTTCTTGCCATTTTATGAATGATGAATTGCTCAAATCTGAAATTGTCGCACCAAGAGCTACAAAATAATAGCTCATGCCCTCTTTGAAGTGCTCTACTTTGCTAGCGAAAGCACCTAACCATACACAAATAGTACTCTAAATATCGCATCTATCAGTGACCTGTCCTTTGATGCCAGTAAGATCTATAGCTAAATTGAGAAGCTTCATGTCATGTCTCTCCACTCCGTTACTCGAGTAATGCTAAATATTGCTTATTTTTTTAAGTCTATTTATGACTTATGGCTGTACATGTCTTACTCCTGTTTAGCACTTATCTGGTAGGTTTTGTATTATCTGGGGCTATACAAATCGTTTTTACAGCTATAGAATCAAATTTAATCCCACTTATCCCCAGACAGCCCCCCATCCACTCAAATGGAGTACATAGAAAATAGGGCCTGCTTCATTTTCTCTGGATAGTTGGAATAAATCAAATCAACGTCGAGAGCTCTTTTTCTAGATAGGTTGATCCCTTTTCCAATTGGTAAATGCTTCTTCTATGTGCCAAAGTTTGTTTACTCTGTTTACCATACCCTCAAGATGATGGTTTGGACGTTTACTTCTGTGTTCTTTTATACCAGCATAGTCTCGTGGCACAACTCAAAATACATTGTTCTTTTTTTTGTTTGGATGTGGGTGGGTGGGTGGGGGGTGTTATCCATTATCGGTTTTATTTATTATTTGGACAAATGTAAGTATTTTGTGAATGTGAAGTTTCAGTCTTTCAGGTTTTTTGTTTATTCTGTTTACCAGACCTTATGATAGATATCTATTAAAGAATTAAGAATCAAGTATATAGTATTCTAACTGTAGTTACATATATTTATGCTTTCAGATTCGGCAAAATGACCGTTTGGCTGTGAGCAAGCTTGTTACCAGCTTGACAAGAGGAACAGTTCGGTCACCTTTAGCTCAGTGCCTCTTGATTAGATACACAACCCAGGTGCTTCTAATTCCACAAATATGTTTGACTATGATAAAGGATGATGGTAAACTAAAGAGTCTGTCAGCAGGTGATCCGAGAGTCGGGCATGAATACACAAACCGGGGATCGCCCCTTTTTTGATTATCTTGAGGCCTGTCTGCGTCATAAAGCAGATATGGTGATATTTGAAGCTGCTAGGGCAATCACAGAGCTCAGTGGAGTTACTAGTAGAGAACTGACTCCTGCAATTACAGTTCTACAATTATTTTTGAGCTCCTCAAAACCTGTACTTCGGTTTGCTGCTGTGCGCACACTAAACAAGGTTTGTTTTATCTTTGATCATACTTGTATTTTCACTTGTGAATGACTAAACATGCATCTATGACTTGGGAATTGGGAGCAAGTTGTTTATTCAGCATATTTTTCATAAAACATCTATATCTGGCAGGTGGCAATGACACATCCCTTGGCAGTAACAAACTGTAATATTGATATGGAAAGCTTAATATCTGACCAAAACCGGAGCATTGCTACTCTTGCCATCACTACACTCCTTAAGACTGGGAATGAATCAAGTGTAGATCGCTTGATGAAGCAAATTACCAACTTTATGTCAGATATTGCAGACGAGTTTAAGATTGTTGTTGTTGAAGCCATAAGATCTCTGTGCCTGAAATTTCCGCTCAAGTATCGATCAATGTAAGTACCACCCATTTTGTTCTTCTGCTTAATAATCAAAGGGATTATGAATTTCTGGTTGGGCAACGCCTGTGTATTCAAATGTAACTTCATATTTGTATTTGAATTAAAATAATATCTTGAAACTAATTGTACCCTGGGCCTGTCTAATGATATCCAGGATGAACTTCTTGAGCAACATTCTTAGAGAAGAAGGTGGGTTTGAATACAAAAAAGCAATTGTTGACTCAATAGTCATCCTCATCAGAGAAATACCAGACGCTAAAGAAAGTGGCTTATTTCATCTCTGTGAGTTTATTGAAGATTGTGAATTCACATACCTTTCAACTCAGGTAATCATTTCGTAGTTTTTCTTTCAATTGAACCGACCACCTTTCACTATTGTTGTAATCATTCTATTGGACAAGAAAGTTTTTTGAAAACATCTCGCCACCTTTCTTTATTAACCCAATCATTCTATCACACAAGAAAGCTTAAAACACATTAAGGATATTACCTCTGGCATATCCATGTATTGCCTTTACGTTTCTACATTTTTCATGCCTGTTTATTTACTTTACGAGGTTGGACTTTGACAGGGGCTTCATTTTTAAATATTTCTAATTGTTGTTTTTTATATTTTTACACAAACACACCTGCGTATAGGCATTATAGTACACCTCGACTGATATGAGCAAGTGTTAATGGTCCATTGAGGTCAGTTTTCGTATATGGTCCATCATTTAGGTCTGCCCATGTCTGATCCAACCCCATTATACCGTTACACGTATCTGACATGGTTGGAATTCATTTTGATTTTGGAGATATGACCAGTCCATGGGTCAAAATTTTTGTTTGGTTTGGTCTGGTCATATGTTCATAACTGGAGTTCACTCAAAAGAAAAAAAAAACAAAAGTTCAAAAATGTATCAGACATTGTTAACTGAAGTCTTTATGACCTACTTGTAGGTTGTAAACTCATGACCAATAGATCACATCAGATTTTTTATGGGAGCGATACCGACTATTTGCTTCAGCAAAGGTCATGGATATTTTTGCTTTATCCAGTCCTCCAGGCTTCCAGAACAAAACGCACAATTTTATCTGTTTTTTGTATTAATGTTGCTCAGTTTTCCTTTTTCTAATTGTTCTATTCAGACCAACTATTTAGAATGGCTATACACGGCTATTGAGGGGATAATGATGTTCATTTTTTTTTGCGTGCGCACATATACTTCTTGTTTCAAGTATCAACTGATATCAATTGCGACCATAATCATATTGATGACTGTCTCCCCTTTATGATATTCTAGATACTTCACTTTCTGGGGAATGAAGGGCCAAAGACATCAGACCCTAGTAAATATATAAGATACATTTATAATCGAGTTATACTTGAAAATGCGACGATACGAGCATGTGCAGTGAGTACCTTGGCAAAGTTTGGTGCTTTGGTTGATGCATTGAAGGTATTACAAGCACCACATACATGAGATTTCATTTGTTTGCATGCCCCTTTCTTTTCTCAAAAGGCGTGTCTTTCAACTATTGGTTTGCTATTTTCCATGCAACAAATGTGGAATTTTTCTCTAATATTGATAATTTTGGAACTTTCCTTTGCAGCCTCGCATATTTGTCCTTCTAAGGCGCTGTCTATTTGATATTGACGATGAGGTCAGCTATTTGTAACTTACTGCAGTTTCTTTTATGATTGTAGTGTAAGGTGTAAATTGTCTCTTCATCCTTATTTAACAGTTGAGAATTTCCCTTCCCTTATCTTGCTATACTCTATAAAAGTTTATCAGGCTATTCAGATATATCTTTATAACCGTGTGCTATGGAACGTGTTTTCCCTCATTATTTCCACCTTTTGTGTTCCATACAGGTCCGTGACCGGGCAACGCTTTATCTTAATACACTTGGAGGTGATGGTTCAGTTGCTGATACTGAGAAAGATGTCAAAGAATTCCTCTTTGGTTCATTGGATGTTCCTCTGGTTAACTTGGAGAAAAGCTTGCGAAATTATGTATGTCTTAATGAAATTAGTTACATCTGCAATAACGCCATATTTACATCTTTTTTATGTCATTAACAGGAGGCTTCTGAAGAACCTTTTGATATTTCTACTGTGCCAAGAGAAGTCAAGTCACAGCCTCTTGCTGAGAAAAAGGCTCCAGGGAAAAAGCCTTCTGGTTTTGGTGCACCTCTCAGTGCTCCAACATCGGCTGCTGATGCATATGAGAAGATGCTTTCTTCCATTCCTGAATTTTCAAGCTTTGGAAAATTATTCAAGGTTCTTCCTTTGTGCCTCTGACAATAATGTAACTCAAAGCTCTTGACAGCATCATGTTTTAATTTGTCCCGCTTTTTCAGTCATCTGCTCCTGTGGAGTTGACCGAAGCTGAAACTGAATATGCGGTTAATGTAGTCAAGCACATTTATGATGAGCATATTGTATTCCAGTACAACTGTACAAACACCATACCTGAGCAGCTATTGGAAAATGTAAGTAGTAATTGATTGGAGAAGCATCTGCTACTTTTGCTGTGTAAAACCCTTTTCTATTTTTTGAGTTTTGCAATTGTTTCCAGGTTACCATCTTTGTTGATGCTTCTGAAGCTGAAGAATTTTCAGAAGTTGCATCAAAGCCATTGAAGACTTTACCTTATGATTCACCTGGGCAGAGTTTTGTGGCTTTTGAGAAACCAGCAGGAGTTCCATCTGTTGGAAAGTTCTCTAATATCTTAAAGTTCATTGTCAAAGAGGTATCATTGAACTATTTCCTTCAGCAAATTTGAGATGTATACTGTGTTCTAATTTAGTTATTAACATTTTTTGTGGTCTTTCAAAAATATTTGGGGAACAAAGATATGCTTTAACAAGTGACATAGTATGTGACTCATCATAGGAACATTTATCTTGCAGGAGCATTTAATTTGTTTTTATGTTGTATTGATATTAATATGGTTATGACTTCCTACCACATGCACAGCGCTTAGACAGGCATCAGCTATGTGGCCTAATATCCTTACTCGCAGAATACGTTGATGTTTATGAAAGAAACTGTAGTTTTTGCATATTCACAAACTGAAGTCACATGATGCCCACATGTGTTAGAATTTAATGCATAATTATTTGTACCTCAGGATCGTATAGATAGGATAGTAATACTTTCAGAACAAATTTTGTAATTAAAATTTTGCTACAATTTTTTGTGTATTTCCTTGGCAATTCATCACCGCCATTCAGTCTGACCTGAGAAAGCATCATTGTTTCTATCTCTTCCCCTTGACTTTTAAACTTATAGCAGCATTTTTAGGCTTAACATGATGCATCTGAACATGGTTATCATTGTGCATGATCAAAAGAAGACATTCAAGAAGTACTTATAAATACGTATAACAGGCATATACATCAAGCAGCCCTTATTAACACCTTTCTACGGGCTTGTATTTCATGTACACTTACTGCCCTAAGGATGATGATCATTTGAGTATTCATAAACAAGTACTTAATAGATTCAACAGTTATATTACATTTATTTCATTGTCCTGCTAAACTTCTTGTAGATTTCCTAATATATTTAGCTTTATGATGGTGATGGTATTTGATGTGTTTAATAGCAATGACTACTATGTCTAACTTCAGGTAGATCCATCTACCGGGGAATCAGAGGATGACGGTGTTGAAGATGAATACCAGTTAGAAGATTTTGAAGTAATGGCTGCAGATTACATGCTGAAGGTGGGAGTATCCAATTTCAAAAATGCTTGGGACAACATGGATCCAGAGGGCGAGCGTGTTGATGAATATGGACTTGGTACAAGAGAGAGCTTGGCTGAGGCTGTCAACGCTGTTATTAATATTCTCGGCATGCAGCCCTGCGAGGTTAGTTGTTTTCCTTTTCTAATATTACAGATATTCGTAACTTATTAACTCTATCATATTTCAATCAAATATTTGAAAGCAAAGGTCGTCTGCTCCCTGACCTTTTATTTTCAGTTTTTGATTGTTTTGGAACTACTGGAAGATTCCATTCTTAAGCAAACCTGGTTGCATTTTAGATCGATGAAATGGTGTCTCATGAGAGGATATCATTACTGCAGGCTTTTTTCTTGTGATTCTCCTAACTTCCATTGACTGTTGATCCATGTCAAACTGGAAGACTGATGACTTAGAAACTTTTGCCTGCAGTTATTATTTATTAATCTTTCTCCAAGTGTTATCTTTCACCATATGATTTTGAATTTGGCCTAACCCTTAATATTACACGTACCCAATCTGGATCTTTTCTAAGATTTCACATATTGACCCTATTTAGATCGTACAAAATATTGGATGGTTACAAATAACCCCCTTGTCCACACTTCAAGTAGTACTTATCACTCAACTTGTTTCATAGCACTCATCACCTCTCAATTTGTGATGGAGCACAGTGTTATCTGTAATTTATCCTTAAATGGCAACTCAAAAGGGATGACTGCTAATAAATGAGTTGAGGGATGATTAATGTTACCGAATGTACTGTAATTTACATTATTGAGAAACTTGCTTTGGATATTACACTAACTTATCTGACAATGTTTCGACATTATTCAATCTGAGAGTTATGCAGAAACTCTTTCTTCTTTAGACTTTTACTTGAGTGAAAATGTTGGACCTTGTTGTGACATGTTTGTTTCTTGGCAGGGCACTGATGTCGTTCCAAGCAATGCAAGGTCACATACTTGCCTTTTGTCCGGTGTGTTCATAGGCAATGTGAAAGTCCTCGTCAGACTATCATTTGGTATTGATGGACCTAAGCAAGTCGCCATGAAACTTGCAGTCAGATCCGATGACCCAGCAGTTAGTGAGGCAATCCATGAAATTGTTAATGGCTAAGGATTGATCCTTCATGCTACTTTAATCTTTTCGTGCCTCCAATTCTGAGGATTTTGTGGAGCATCTGGGGTTTTTATTATGTATTGAGGTTAAATCTATGTATTAAAGCTTGGGAGATGACGGAAGAAAAGTTATAAGTATCAGGGTTCGAGAACGGGTATGAGATTTTTCTGAAAGATTTGAAAGACGTCATCTGTTTGTTCTTGTTCAGGTGTTTTGTGATCGGGTATTTAAAACACAAGAAATGTTTCAGTGAACCTTGAATCTGCCTGCATGCTGCGGGCAACCTAGCCATTCAAATCAGAGCATTGAATAAACTTGGGGTCATAGCAAGTTTATATAGTTAGACGTGTCTGCTTTAATTACCATGCTTGTATGAATTCTTGAACTGCTACACAGAGTTGAAATTTACACCATTTCCTGTCATCTTCTCTTTGTTCTTCGTGCAAAACAGGGGTTACTTAATTTAATTAATTAGAAAATTTATGGGTAATATAATTAACTACTAGGTTACAAATCCTAAACTTCTTCCCAATACAACAGAAGTGCATGATTATTTCTCTTGAATTGGTGTCATGATTATTTCTCTTGATTGTAATTATAACACTTCTAACAACTAAATGATTTAAGTTGCTTAATAACCATAAAACATGGATATGAAAGTCAAAATGCATATTATTTAAAATTTTGGTAGGATGCAAAAAGGATGCATTTAAGTAAACTATTCCAGTCTTTATTTGGATATTGGACATATGTATTAACTACTTGTTACTCGTGCGATGCACCAGATTTAAATTAATATTCTTGCATGCATTTTATAATTTTGGGGAAATGTTGAAGTTAAAAATAAGATTTTTTTTTTCTAAAAAGAGCGAGCAAAATCAATGAATTATAGGGAATTAAAAGACAGAGAATAGAGATCTTCACATTTAGGATGAGGATGCAGATGCAAATAATGATTATGGAGATGCAGATACAAATGATGATTATGAGATGCTGAAGAGGAGGAACGTCTTGATAATATGTAGTGTGCAATTGGAGGAACCAATGAGGACACCTGTTGGATGGATGAATATTGTGTAAACAACGATTATGTTGAGTCTGAAGAATTGTTTCTAGAAGAGTTTCAAAATGAGGAGTGGATAAATGCTTCACAAGCTGAGTTCGTTGAGCTTGGTCCTAATGGCGAACGACCCGAGGACTTCACTTTCAAAAAAGGAGATGTTTTCGAGAATAAGAAAACTTTGGTTTTCGCTATATGTGAATGGTCATCGGGTTAACTTCAAGCCGGCGAAAACGACTACAACCAACTACCATGTAAAGTGCTACTTCAACAAGAAAGCTCGAGGAGAGTATGCAAGTGCTCAAGACGAGAGAAATTCAAATTGACTATGGAAGCTTAATGTAGCGGTTAGGAAAAAATCTAATGGGCAATTTATGATCTCTAGTTATTGCGAACTTCATACATGTTGCAATCCAACTGCCAATGTCGATCATAAGGCAACAACTTCCTCTTATATCTTGAAGTTAATTATGCCCAAAGTTAGACGAGAGCTTGATCTTACTCCAAGTCAGAAGATGAATGATCACTCAAACCACGCCTCCAGACGACGAAATCAAGACACGTTCCCAACAGGCAAGATACGTACCAAGGGGTGTAGATAAAAGAGAATGGGTAAGTAAAATGCGTAAATTTAAATAGCTCTTTTAATCCATTAGCTTTTGGATGCTTATATATATATATATCTTTTTACGTGATTGCAGATAGACGCTATGGATGACATAGAGGGGATTGCAAATAAATGCATAACTACCGCAAGAGGAGATTTAGTACATGTATCGGTATTACAGCGGATAGTGGGGAGGGTTCGTAAAGCTCTTCATCGAACTCATGAGGATCAACATGATGGTTGCGAGCAGATGGCGCATGAGGAGAGGGTATATGTGCGCCGACGAAGATGAGGTGAATCTTCCTCGCACGACATTGAAGTTGGTCCGTCACCGTAAGCTGGTCCGTCACAGTCCCACACACAACCGGAGAGCAAGCACGTACAAGCCCAAATCGAAGGAGGACGCTGACGATCGGAGCGGGTATGAAGAGGGAGACAACGGAGGAGGGGCGGAGTTTTAGGTTGCATGTGATAGTTTATTAGTTTTTTGGCTTAGACTAAATTTGTCATATGGATAGACTTGATATATTTGGATTTGTTTGGACCATTTTGTCGTATGGATATGTATATGACGTAGCTATTGTGTTGTGATATTGTGAAATCATTAAATGTGTTTTTATCCAGTGCTTATTTCTTTAAATTTATAAGTATATAAATATTATATTGTATAACAATTATATGAAATGGATGTTATATTTTTGTAGAGCTTACAAGTCCGACAAACAATGTATATGAAGCGATATAGCCCCGTGCATGTTTTGTGCATGTTTTGTGCATGTTTGAGCTGTGCCAGCAAATACACGGGACTAGTAGTCCCGTGAATTTGCTGGGCGAAAAGGCCGACTCTCTGCTTAACACACAGAACTAGTAGTCTCATGCGTTTTGTAGGGGATGCACTAATCCCGTAGGTACCGTTTGGCAATGGGTTAAGAAAGAGGGATTAATGAGAAGGGTTAACTTAGTTAACCCATTATGAAGGGTTAAGAATATTCTAATTCCGTTTGGATTCGCTAGTTAAGACAAGGGGTTAAGACTTTTGTGTTTGGCAAATGAAGAAGGGATAAGGAGATTAATCTCATTAATTTTTTAAAAAATACCACTTTTGCCCTTACTCAATATTTAAAACTATTTGTCTCATTAATATTTTTTTCGCGTTATTTATCTTCTGAGCAAGATCAAAGATTCGAGGCGTTAATATGTAATCGAGAAGAGACATGATGGATAAATTATTATTTTCAAATATCTCTAAAATGACAATTTGGTAATATTAAATAAAGATTGTTCAGAAGGTAAATTAAAATATATTATCATTTTCGCATTATTTCAGCTGCTAAGGAGAGATAATGAGCTAATAAAATATTATATGGCTTCTTATCTAACAATAAACCAGGCAAAAAAGATATGATTATTCAAGGAAAAACAATCTACTAGATATCTCTGCATAAAATTACAAGTTTTGCTCATATAAAGATAGTAAAATACATAATTCAACCTCCATATAATTCAATATTCGACTACTACATATTTCAATTATTCCAAAGCTGTAAAGCAATCCTGTTGCGAAGTTGCTCACCCCTTAAACTTTCATCTGCACCAACCATGTATTGGGGGTCTTCTTCCTCCTCCACCTCATCTTCATCCTCATTCATCTCTAATCCATTGAGCATATTAAAGTATTTATCATTTCCCTGATGCCTTGCAATAAAATTATGAAGAACACAACAAGCTACTACGATTTTGACTTGAGTTTTATAAGGAAATGGAGCAGCAACTTTTAAAATTTTGAATCTTTGTTTTAAAATTCCCCATGCTTTTTCCACTGCATTACGTAGTTGTGCATGCCTATGATTATATTTGTCTTTAGTATCTCGATAGGCTCTGGTGGTCCCATTTGCAAAATCTCCAAGATGATAGCGCGATCCACGATATGGTGCGATAAATTTTGAAGTATTAGCATATCCCGAGTCAACTAAGTAAAAGCGACCTACATATTTAAAATAATTTGAATTTAGATCTAATTGATTATAAAAAAGAAGATGGAAAAAAGTAGAAATTTACCTTCAGGAACATTAAATTTACCATCTTCTAGTGTTGCACGAAGAACTGACATATCAGATGCTGATCCCTCCCATCCAGCAGCCACATAAAGAAAAGTATGATCAAAGGAGCACGCTGCCATTACATTTTGAGATATGAAATTCTTTCGATTACGATATCTGTTGTGTTTCTTTTTCTTCACAATTACAGGAATATGAGATCCATCAATTGCTCCCAATGCTTTCTGCAAATATAAAAATGTAAAAAGATTTAATGTACAGAAACATACACACATACACATTAAAAAAGATATGAAAAAAATATACGCATTTAGCTTTACCTTGAAATATGGGAAGAAATTGGGATTCTCTCGAATCTTAGGATGAACGTCTACGTCAACGGTGGGAAGCTGAATATAATCTTGTTTTAAAGATAAAATAGCATTAAGCACGGTATTATAATGTCTGCTAATAGTCTCTCCTGAATGTTGGAATATTTCAGCTAATACTCGATTTGAGAGAGCATGTGAAATTCCGTATAGAAATATACAAAGTTGTTCATTGCAGCTTAAATATCTAGTTGGCCTTAAAGCATTCTTCTCAATTAGAACATTTTTAAGCAAAAGAATTGTCTCAGAACTCATTCGAAAGCAAGAATATGAACGTTCAGGATGTCCAGCCAACATATCTTCCACAAGCATATGACCAGAGAATGGTCTAGTTCGACATGGTCGAGGAATCTGCTTCATCACATTTGATTGATGAATGACACTATTAATCATCTCGTTCCACATGTACTCATCCTCATCGTCATCATTCAAAAGCAACGCCTCTATAAGATCATCTTCATCATCAAGTGCTTCAATATCATCAACACTAAGATTGCTTGCAAAATCTTCAAATAAATTCATCTTCAACCAAATTAAAAACGAAAAAAATTAGATAACTAGCTAATAAAGAATGGGGGCTATAGTTCACAACATCCTTGTCAAAAAATTATCTAACATAAAAACCATCCAACATATGTTATAATCTAAAGATTACAAAATCATAAATTGATTGTCTGAAAATAAGCAAACTATTCTTTGGAACAAGAACTTTAACTAAAAGCAAGAAAACATATTACTAAACTAAATTTGAATAGTCTTGACTCTTAAGACCTGAACATAAAGCATCAATTCAGATTTAATTTCTGTTTCTCCTTTAGTAAGCTGACAAATGACCCCATTTCCTGCATGTTGTTGTCATGAGCTTGTGACATCTGTGACTGACCCTGAGAAGTTTGAGAAAAACCTTGCCAGCTTGGTTGATTAAACGACTCATTTTGAAACTGGTGCATTTGAGGTGGTTGATGTTGGATATTGTAAAGAGGCGATGGATAACCGGTCATTGCATTTTGTAAATCCATTTGTTTCTTCAGCCATGATAATAGCATTTGACCGTTAAGCATATTAACAACATGCCTATTCTCCTTCTTTTTAATAGCTTCTGCTCCTGCCACACATAGATCACTAGTTACACCTGGTAAATTCATTATCTTATCCATGCACTCTTTCATTTCAGTGGGCACCCCTTTCTTGGAATCTACTAGCTCTTTTGTAATTTCAATTCGCTGCTTTTGTAGCTCAATCATCTTTGACAAGTTATTTTCAACTTCAGTACCCGATACTCGACGACGAGAAATATTTTTAAACTTACGCTTTAAACCTGATGATTGAGCTTGCTGCTTTATGTTTGGAGTAGAAATATGTATTGGCTGTGATGGTAGTTGTGTACCATTAAAAGGAACTTGTGTTTCTTCCACTACTTGTACCTCCTCTGAATCACTCAAATCTATCTCGTTACTGTGTCGCCCCTCAGTATCATCTAATTCATTGTCTGAACTAGTGCTTCCTTCACGCTCATTGAAGTCATCGGTAGTCCCAAACCACCAGCGCCCCTTAGATGTGTTACCTCCACATAGAAAATCCATATCATCAAACTGAGGAAAGGGTTTGTTCTTAATTCTTAAATACTCATCATTTTCCTGCGGTAGAAAATTCATAATAAATATATCATAGTTTTAATTATATAATATTCAAATGTTATAATGATAGAACTTTAAATAATACCTTTATCAATGCCTCCCAATCTTTTGCAGTAGGTGCAATCACCATATTTTTACCTTCATCCCAACCCCAACCTGATTTATTTCGAAGTTTGTAATTGAGGGAATATTGTTTTTTCAAAATTTTATAACGGTTTTGCATTTGTAGTTTGCCTCTGTCCTTTTGTCCAGTCCTAACTTTATACTCATCGGTTACAATTTTCCATTGCTCGGTAGTGAAATGACCTCCATTGTTCTTTCCTTTAAGGACCATTTCCTTTAATATTCCCATCAAACAATTATCTTCCTCTATAGTCCAGTTCCTGGCACGAGGTCTTGACTGCCCACCTTCGGGTTGAGATTGTGATATGAAGTTCTTCTTAGTCATTCTAGATCATAATGAGAATTTTAAAATAAATTAATCAATTAAACAATGCTATGTAAACTATTCATAAGTAATCGAAGTGAGTTCAATGTCCAGTTTATATCAACAAAGAAAGACTGACATGTGTATGTGCTAATGTAATCGAACAAATACTGTAATGGTAGTGATGCATAAGAAATCGAACAAATACTGTAACTGACATTGTATAATGATAGGTAAACAATTCAGTAATCGAAGTCATAAGGTAACTGAATCAATACTTTTTGTACTGTATGCTACTTTCTGCACATATGAATATAGCACATATTTGGGGTTCACTGTATGCTACTTTCTGCACTTATGATCTTGTTTCTGCACTGTATGCTATTTATTCTGCAGTTTCAAATGCTATAACTAAGAAATCAAAAGAACCCTACAAATCATAAAACACATAACATTAATTATCAACACTCTAAAAAATTTGAGAGACTGATGCAAAAGGTTGAAGACCTTGACAAATTTAGAATTGGACAACTTTCAATTGCTCTGGATCTCTTCTTCCTGCTGTTTGTAGAATTTAGATTGTGTTTTGATATGAAGAATCTTGTCTATAAAAATCTAACATGCAAAGATAGAAAAAAAGAATCCAAATGTTTGGCAACCAACACATAAATGATCTTACTGCTATCAATACATAACTATCTAGATGAATAACTCCTTGTTCATTGAAATAAAAAGTCATGAAATGCATAAGAAATTCTAATCCATTATCACTTCAGAACCTTTTAATGGTTTTTTCAAATTGGGTTCAAACATGAGAAAAAAAATTAGTGAAAATGGTGTCAGTTTCTGATTTAAAACATAGAAAAGTATCTAAGTGCAACGAGAGTAATCACTAACAATATCTAAAAAAGTAATGAGCACCATTATTAGAAGTGGAAGAATAACTACCCCAAATATCACAATGAGCAAGTTAGATATCAACACTAAAAAAGAATAACTAAGTTGCTAAGCATGTCCTATGACACTCGATAGTCCCATTTGAGTGGTATTTGGTTTTGTAAACATATTTGTGTTCAGTGGGTTTTTTGCCAGGATATAAAGTCACCATAGTCCATGTATTATTAGATTCTAGTGCTTTGATTTCCATACCCATAACGTCCCTCTGTTAGCTGCAGTAAATAATGTAGGTTCAACCCTAGAAGACAGAGGTAATAAAATCTTTGTGAGTAGTGTTAAAATGGTGTAGGATAGGACATTGGATAATGGGTAAGGAGTGGATGTGTTGCTTGAATGTATGACTCCACAATAATAGTCCTGTAGATGAGGTAGTTTACTCCTCTTTCTAGTGGCAACGAATGATTGGTTTTAGATCAGGTTGATTTGGGGTAGGTTTAGACTCAATGTCAACTGGAGTAGAGGATGGCAAAGGACTAGAGAATCCCATGTCTTCTTGGATATTATCCAAGTCGAGTGTTAATAATGGGGATGGTTCACATATAAGAAGTGGAAGGACTAGATCAGACTCATCGCTAGAAGTATTCTAAAAGGAAAAATTCTCCTGAAAAATGACATTCCTACTGGTAAAGTAAGTTTGAGTTTGGATATCAAACAAACGGTATTCATTCAATACAAGAGCAGGAACCTGGTTAATCAGAAGGGTGCCAGTGAGAATACAGTCACCCCAAAATGAATAGGAATGTGCACTTGGGAACGGAGTGCATGAGCAACATTGAGAAGGTGATGGTGCTTTCATTTTGGCAATGACATTTTGTTGGGGTGTACCGACACAACTGAGTTGATGAAAAACTCCTTGTTCATTGAAATAAAAAGTCATGAAATGCAGAAGAAATTCTAATCCATTATCACTTCAGAACCTTTTAATGGTTTTTTCAAATTGGGTTCAAACATGAGAAAAAAATTTAGTGAAAATGGTGTCAGTTTCTGATTTAAAACATAGAAAAGTATCTAAGTGCAACGAGAGTAATCACTAACAATATCTAAAAAAGTAATGAGCACCATTATTAGAAGTGGAAGAATAACTACCCCAAATATCACAATGAGCAAGTTAGATATCTAAATGATATCAACACTTAACCATCTAAATGATTCCATCACAAAAAATAATGTTCAGCTCTAGCAAACTGAGATATTTCACAGGATTATAAATAACAATCCAAATGAAGGGTTACAAGGTTATTCTTCATTGAGAAAATACAGAAATGTGTGTAACTGTACTATGTGCTACATAAAAATGTCCAGCTCTATCATTTGTGTAACTGGTCTGTATCCTAATTTCTGCACATATAAATATAGCACATATTTGGTGTTGAATTTCTAATTCATAAATGATCTTACTGAGTTCAACACTTAACCATCTAAATGATTCCATCACAAAAAATAATGTTCAGCTCTAGCAAACAGAGATAGTTCAGTAAGTGGAAATAATGCAAGCTTAAATGATTTATACCATGTCCTGTTATGGTCAATTATACCCTGTCCTGGTCTGTATGGTACATGTAGTCATCTTACTGCTATAAACACCTAACCATCTAATGATTCCAGCCAAAAAAAAGTTCATAACCATATTTGATGTTGATTTTCCAGACATATTTAAGTAAGTGGAAAAATCATATAAATATGATTCCAGACATTGTGTGCATTTATGATTCCAGACATAGTTTGGTATTCCACTAATTGATTCCAGTCATTCCAGACATAGTTTGGTATTCCACTAATTGATTCCAGTCATTGTGTTCATAAGAGACATAGTTTGTTACTCCACTAATTGATTCCAAACATTGTGTTCAAAAGAAACATAGTTTGTTATTCCACTTATGATTCCACAGACAGTTAGTTATAGTGATTATGTCAAGAACTATGTTACATGTATACATAAATGATTAAGAATTAAAAGTATAAATGATCTGACACCAAGTAATTATAAATAGAATTGCATATACATGTAAGTATAATCTTTTGATGTAGTAATCTTAAATTGACAGGGATGCTTTGATAATGCACAATCTTTATTGATGATCCTGGAAAAGATGCATGTAAACTTACAGGACCTCCTATTAAATTTTAACCAAGTGCTTATTGATCTCAACAACCAACCTACTTTGTTATGTTGTTCATGTTTACAAACTTTACTACTTGTTCAGGAAAATATTCAAATAAACCTATGCTAGTATACTTGACCAGGACCTCTAAATAATGGAAAAATTCATGAAGACAATATCATTTTTGTAATTACACTGGAATCATTTTTATAACTCATAAAGTAGGACTTATATTTTGCATTCAATCTACATTCGTACATTTATTTGAGAATTGGAAGTAGATAGGCATATACATGTAAGTAGAATTGGAATTTTGCTCAGGAATGAACATGTCTGATTAAGAATTAAAAGTAGAATTTGTTCATGAAAATTTTCTTCAAATAAATCAGTGCCAGTAAACATGATAAATTTATGTCCTATTAAAACTTTGTTGAAAACCAAGATCACGGGAACACTCCGATTGCTCACAATCATTCAATTTTTTTCACAAAGGAAAGGAGAAAGTATGAAATTAAAAAAATTAAATAGGAATATGAAAATCAAGAAATAGGAATTTATTTAGATAACAGACCTCAGATCCTTTGCCTCCCGTCGCCAATTGCTCCCAATCGACTGATAATTTCTCTCTTCTTGATTGTTCACCCAAAAATAGCGCTATATAGTTGAGGAAGATCGCTCTGGTGAAAAAAATAGAGGGAAAATTTAGAGGGAAAATCGGGAGGGAAAGCAGGAGAGGGATTCTCAAGATTTTACCTTCCATTTCTGTTCACAGATTGGGAGTCGCCTATTATAACAAAATCCAGATTTTCCTTAATTCCTCTGGCTACCCTCGCGTGAGAAGGCGGAACAAGCCTTGTTCCGCCTTCCCACGAGTATTAGTTATCCCTGGGGTTAGGCTGATAAACGGGATAAAATGATCACGTGCGGGTTTGTTATTCTGTGGGCGTTTTTTGGTGTTTGGCAGAATAACGAAGGGTTAAACCACCTTAACCCCTCATTTATCCCCTAACCAAACGGGGCCGTAGGTTTTCTGAGGTCACTTTAGTGACCAATTAATAGCCACTAAGCATACGAGACTATTATCGAAAACCCCATTTTGTAAAACCATGGTTTTGCTAAATAATTAACAAAACTATCGGTTTTGCTAATTATTTAGCAAAAATAGGTTCTTTTGAATAAAACTCCTTCACATAATTATTATTGAAAAAGAAAAAAGAAAAAATGGTTCATATTAATTATCCTTTTGCATCCATATTTGCGGCCCGTGTCCCTGTCACGTGATTACCAAATCATCAGTTCCTTCTCAGAGCCAAGCTCCCGAGCCAAACCCGCATCTATAAATATCTGTCTCGGCTCGGTGCCCTAGTTTTTCCTTTTTCGCCGCATCTGAAGAGATTCGAAGGAAGAAGAAGAAGAAGCGAGATCTGAGCATCAAAACCCTAGTTCTTCGATTTCGAAGATGGGAGATTACAATGATCCGTTTATGCGCAATAAGGACGCGGCCGTCCAGGCCCGAACCAAGGCCCAGAATCGCGCCAACGTCCTCCAATTGAAGCTGGTAATTTCTATCCCTTTTCCCTTCGTGCTAGCTTTTGGCCTTGTATGAAACCCTGATTCCTCTCTCTATTTTATGATCGCACTTGTTTGCGATCGGATCGCACTTAATTAGGGTTTTGGTCGATCGATCAATTGATCGCCTGTTATCTGATTCCTTGTTAGGATTTTGATCGTTCGGTGTTAGGAATCGCCTAATTCGTTGTTTGATTGTTCTATTTCTTTGAATTTTTAACTGATAAATCGATTACTCCACAAAGGAAATCTAGATGCATGCATAATGCGCTTGTTTGATCTTTTAATTAACTGATGCCATTTAGATTTCTACTGCATGCTCTAATTTTAATCATGAAGTTGATACTTTTCCTTCTCTCACGAAATAGATCTATTTTTTTTCCAAATGTTTACCTGTTTTACAACTAAATGTAGTGATTTGGTTGTATTTGCACATATTAGTTGTTGTGCGTGTTCCTTTTTAGCTCTATTAATCAACACCTTCAAAAGGATTGCTAACTACTTTTTTGATCCTTTTATTACTGTAGTCATGTATTTTTTTATTCTTTTATAAATTGGATCATGGGAGTATTTCTTTTTCTTTTTCCCTTTTCTTTTTGCCTTAATGATTCTGTTAGTATTGGAAATTGACAGCATTTGGTAACCGTGTTATTTCAACAGATTGGTCAGAGTCATCCAACTGGTCTTACTACCAACCTTTTGAAGCTCTTCGAACCTCGCCCTCCTTTGGAGTTTAAGCCTCCTCCGGAGAAGAAGAAGTCCCTTCCCTATACAGGTAGCTAGATATTTCCTTTTATTTGATTTGCACTGAATCCCATTTAGACAAAACTGACTTGTCTTTTTTTCTAAGGGATGGCGCAATTTGTGAGTCATTTTGCTGAGCCAGGTGATCCTGAATATGCCCCACCAGTTAAGAAGGCGGAAACTCCGGTATGTTTTTTTTACTCGTACACATGTATTTGTTATGCCATCATATACTGTTACTACAGCTTTAGAATATTATTTTCTATAATTTCATACCCAAGGCATTTACTTGGATTTTGGTTTTTTTTATACTGTTGCTGTTAAGATAAGTAGCACGCAGGTGCATGTTTCATAGGGTTGGGCATGGTCCGGGTCAACCTGCGGGCTGACCTGGCCAAATCCGTCATGGGTCACGACCCGGCCCTGTCCTAGGCCCTGAGGTCAGAGAAGTATGCCCGGTCCTGCCGGCCTTGGCTTTTTTTTGAAATTTCAGCCTGACATGATCAACCAATCTTTAAAATAAAAAAATATAAACATAGTGTGTCACTTGTCAAGTTATAGAGTTAATGGCTGCTCTTTTTATTTGGGCTGTTTGGGAAACTTTTTCATAGTTTTGTATGGGAGGTTTTTCATATTGACTCTTGTTTTGCATGTTTCTTGCAAAATCAACACTTTTAGTGTTTGAATGAATCATGTTTTTGGGAAAAATTGATATGTAGCCCATTTTGCTTAATATGATAAGCCAAAGATAGTCTAGTGACAAAACCGATGAATCTCATCATTCATACATATTTAAATTTATTTTGTGAAATGAGATGTAACTTGTGTTTTTTTAGAAAAAGAAAACTGGATATTTTTCACAATAATTAGCATATTTGCACATACAAAGACCTGTGAAATTAAGATTAATTTTTCATCTGAACAAATCTCTCTTAAATGTTAGTTATCATGTAAAGACTCAATGTTTGTAACTTGGTTGAATGTTTGTAACTTAGTTGTACGTATCAGTGTAGGAAATATGATTTACCAAGAAATAAGAGACAAATAGTCTCACTACAAATTTTGAGTTACATTTTTTATGTCTTACATGATATATTTCAAATTTTCAAAGAAAGTAATAAAGATATTATAATATTTAGTAGAATAAATATGAAAAAAGTTCAAAGTTAGTGGCATCGAATGAGTAATCGTATGATATGTTTATGTTTTAAAGGAAAAAAGTTCATGCAATAGCTATTTCCTATAGATAGTTTTTCGGGTGTAAGGTATACAACTACATATTTTGTTTCCATCATTAGATGATATTCTATACAACTTCTTTTTCTAGTCATAATTAGAAGTTCAGTGCTCATGAATAAATATTTTGTTAACAAGTCCTTAAAAAATATATTAACGATTAATGCTTCTATTACAACAAAAAGATGACCTTTATTTTCAAACAAATATATAGTTTAATAAATATTAATACAAGTAAAGATAGAAAAGAAAAAAACTGAAAAGGAAAAAATGGGTTGTGGGCCGATTTGCGACCAAGATCGCATTGGATCGGGTCGGACCCGGCCTAGACCCATGTGCGCCATGGGACGGGTTGGGTGCAGTCCTAGGCTCGGGGTCAGAGAAGTGGGCTCGGCCCACTATGACCTAGCCTGGCTTAAGCCCGGTCTGGCCGGTTCATGGGCCTGAATCGGTTTGGCCCATGCCCAACCCTAATGTCTCATTTTTCCTTGTATTATGGTGTTGGCATATTGGTCGTGTAAGCACGGACTCAAGTTAACAGAGGAAATTCAATGAATTCGGAAAATTTCCACATTCCTTATCAGTTCAAAGGCTGAAATGGTACCAAATGACCAACAAGGCAACTTTCCTTTTACTGGAGCCGAACATTTTTGCATCCTAATTTTTGTTCCTGAGGGATAAAGAATGATTTACTTGAATGTGCACCCACCAGATTCTTTAAGGGGTTTGAATGGTAGATGAGCTTGTTTGCATTATGTCTATTTTAAACTAGACTGTATTATCATGACTGAATGTTTCTAGAACAATTTTGGGGTGTTTTGAGTTGATGAGAAAATATTCATATGTTTGAATAAAAAATGTGATTGCATGTGATAGAACAAATTTTTTAATTATAAGTTACTCATTTATCTTACTGACCATGGCAGATATATTGAGCTCAAAATAGTTATGTAATATTTACATATATGGCTTTACTATACTATTGTCCTCAGCATTACGCCAACACCTTCGCATTATGTAGAAAAGTGCCATATGTCCTAAACAATGAGGAATGTATAAGGAGGAAGAGGATAAAATATAATATTACACATCAAACAAAGATCATCAGTTAGGAAGGAGATGCATGTCTGATTAATTTATGTTTAATTAAACAAACATATGACCTGATAATTATTTTTGTATCCCAAGGACATTCACGTAATAATCTAAAAAATGCTACCTATTTTCACGTTTCCTATGTGCCATCATTCTTTTTCACCTCTGGAGAAAAAATCTTTGATTCAGTGCCTTTCTTAATGATATCTATGCTATGCTTCAACTCAGTGAATATTGTACTCCCTATATAAGGTTTTCTTTTTGCTCAACTTTTTTTTCTCAGTAGCTTAATATTTTTTTTGTTACATGAAACTTTAGTCTCTTAATTTTAATGAAAGTTCCTTGTTCATGTTAATTTCTATGATTATTTTGAATATCACTAATAAACTAGGAGTAAAGTGTTGTAGGTTCAGTTAACTTCTCTGCCTTTTTTCGTGTTCAAGAGCCTGTGTGTTGTTAGTGATTCTGTTGACGTTTTAGTCAAAATTCAAATTGAAGTATGTTATTATCCGCCTTTATAAATGCACATGCATTGATAAATCCAACTTCTATGCGTTCCATTAATCTGTGCCTACAGGCAGAAAGAAGAGCAAGAATTCAGAAAATTCGACTTGAAAAAGGTGCTGAAAAGGCCGCTGAAGAGTTCCAGAAATGTATGTATACTTAAACCTATGAATTGGAGCATGGATTTGTTGTTATTTCCCCAATTGTTTCTAGATTCATTTTATTTTTATTTTTCCATTTCGTAACTTTAGTTTTTGATCTCCTAGCAGATGATCCGCATAAAGACCCAAACGTAACTGGGGATCCATACAAGACATTGTTTGTGGCAAGACTTGTAAGTTACATTTTTTTTTTCTTTTCCCCTTTTTTCTTCACCTTGCAACAGTTGCACTAATGTTGTATCATATTGTATTCTTTAATTTTGTGCAGAATTATGAAACATCTGAACATAGGATCAAAAGGGAGTTTGAAGCTTATGGCCCAATCAAAAGGGTAAGTATAATATCAGTATTGTTGGGAACTCAAGTTCTTCCAACTTGGTAAGGGATTCATCCACTTCAGTCAGTTAACAACAATGGTTTTGTTCATATAAACCTTTTCTTGCCAATTTTAGAAGTCCTAACTGGTCAAATTTCCGTAAAAGATTCCTTTCTTAGTTCCTCATGGTCCATGAATTTTAGTCTACTAAATGAGGAACTTCAGTATAGCCATAACAATATTGATTCTGAGAAATTTTACTTTTTCTTTATTATAGTTCATGTTATTCACTTCCACAACACATGAGTGCTAAATATGTAATGCTAAGATTGCAATATTTAAATGATTAGTTTTGCCTTATTATACATGTCCATGCGCCTAACAACAATAAAGGAATTTAACTTCCTGGTAGTTTTAACCCAGTGATGGTTCTTCTGTTCATACTGGTATGTTAATTTGTAGGACACCATCCACTTTTGCCCATTCCGACAGGTATGTTAAATTGTAAGTTGCCATATATTTTTGCACATTCACTTCCAGACCAGGGATCCTCGTACACTCCACCTGTCAGTTTGCCCTTTTCCTAGTTAAGGTAATTGTGTTTTTAGTTGAATTTTTGGTGGGCCAAGTTGGAAATTTCTCTCCTGATCTTAAATCATGGATGTTCTCAACCAGGTATATTTGGTTATGTTGGTAGCATGTTTGTATTCCTGTATCCTTTTATGTTCTAACTTTCAAGTTTGATGGCCCCTCAAAATAGCTAGAGATGCAGAAGATTCCTGCTTAGCGAAGTATAGGGAATTATGAAAGGTATACAAGCCATAGATGACAGTGCGGGTTTGTTGATCTATGTTTTTTTTCTTAAGTTTTGAATATTCTGGTTAGAAGCCATTAGATAA
>BQKN01065175.1:648360-664234 GCA_022839385.1 Asparagus kiusianus
TTCTCCTCTACTAGGCCAACAGTTCTGAGGCTGTTTTGTCCAAGAGTAGGGTGACAATGTTCACGATGCATGTTTTAGTCAAAGCGAGAACAAAGAGGGGGGCTCAACGATTTACCTTGAAAATATCATCATTCCTAGCCTTCCAACAGAGCCAAGAGATGATCGTCGCAAATGCAACAGCGTAGATTTTATGTATTTGGGGGTTGAAAGGAGCAATCATTCAATGGATAAGCGATGGGGCAAGAGCTAACGGAGTCGGAAAATCATGATCAGTATTTGCAACCAAATGGAACAGGCAAATTGACATGTAACACGAAGATGATCAATAGTTTCACCCGACTCCACACAAGAGGGCAAATGTGGTCGACAAGGACTCCAATCTTCAATAACGTGTCCTTGGTCAGCAAGCCATTGCTAAGTGATTTCCGAATGAACAATTTGACACAGGATGGGATGGTTTTAAGCTTTGAGAGCTTCAGCGTCACCTTCAAAACCGATGGGGGAGTAGCCTGAGAATGCCAACTTCAACCAAAGAAGGTTTAGGTGCAGTATGGCAATTTCAGTGAATTATATTTTAGATTTAACACCCAATGCTTTTACACAAGCGGTATAGATGTAGATATTAAACCTTGCGGACTACGACCAGATCCAATCTTGCAGCCATGATCAGCAATTCTGTTGGCGCTGATGATGTGTTCTTTGAATATTTTGAACGCAGAACCAAACTTGGGAAGTTAAGGGAAACTAGGTGAGAGAATAGAAGGGAAGGGAAAGGAGTTCTCTTCCCCTTGGTTACACCCCAATTTGAGGGGTAACAAATTTTATACTATTAGGGGGTGAACCAAGGAAAACTAGGGTAAATAACTTCACCTCCTAAATGTTCCCAAATAAGATAAATGGTTCCCCTAACTTCCCTATACCCTTATTCCCCTCAATCCAAACAAGCCCTTAGGTCCCTGTATCATGGTTAGGGTATGTACACATCAACGTGGATTTTTCAAAGGCCCTGTTTATATCAATGTCACTACTCCTCCATAGAGGAAAACTAATTAACAGCAAAATAATCCAAGAGCACAAAAGAAGGTACCACCAATTACCGAGACGTTTGTTTCCCCCTTTCCGTGAATTTGCTGATCAAACTCACAAGAGTACCAACATTAATCCATGGCAATCCCCAAACTATTTACTTACATGGCCATAACCAAAGTTCTGATAGTTAATCTCCCTCCTACATAGAAGAGAGACGCTACAAATTTCGCTTTCCTAATCAAACCCCAGTTGATCCAAACCCTCCAGCACCCCTGGCGGTCGAATCCAGGTCCTCGACCTCGACAACATCCGGCGTCATGATCCTCTCAATGATCAACTGGGCAATCCTATCACCAGCCTTCACCTCAAAGTCCGCGTCCGAGAAGTTGAATAGAATGACACCCAACGGCCCGCGGTAGTCCGCATCGATCACTCCCGCTCCGACATCAATCGAGTGCTTCCACGCTAAACCAGATCTCGGCGCTAAAATCACAAACAAAACAACATAAGGAACCTCTTTTACCCGCTTCATCAAACACTTGACAGGCACCCAAAAAATAACAAAATAATAAATAAATAAATAAATAAATAAACTTACCGACGCGAGCGTAGGTTCCCTCGGGGATAGAGATGCTGAGATCGGTAGGGACGAGGGCTTTTCCTCGAGCAGGAACTTTCGTCGCCACAGCACTGAAATTATAACATAAAAAGGGGGGGGAAATATTAGAAAAAATTAGTAATGAAGAGGGTTTTGTTTCTGGATTGAAAATAGAGACCTGGAGAGGTCATAGCCAGCGGAGAGAGGAGAGGCTCGAGAGGGCAGGATGGCGTTTTCAGAGAGTTTCTTGATCTTGAGCAGAGGTGGGTTTTCTTTGGCGACGCCATTGGTGACGTGGGAGAGCTTGGGGAGCTTGGGAGAGGGCTCTTGGGCGCTCGGGCTGATGGCAGGTGATGACATTTTATTTTTCTGGGAGAAGAGTTGATGAGAGAAATTGGGGAGAGGGAGGTGGAGGGTTTTTAATGGGCGAAAGGGCGGGAAATTGATGGCGGGAAGTCTTCCCGCCACCAAACTTTGCATTTCACTTGAAAAAAAAAAAGAAGAAAAGGCCGTCTCCTGCCGCCAATAGCAAAGACCCAGGCGCGGAAAGCCGGTATAAATTTATAAGAGCAAATTGCAGATAACCCCTTGACTTGTACATTTAGTTGCACGCGTTATGCCTCAACTATTTTAGAAGCACCTAGCAACCGTAGATTTAGGGGAGAGAGAGAGGGGTTTATCTGCGATTTCTTTATTCCCAAAATGTGATCAAGTGATGTTGGGGCCCCAGGGCCGGCCCCGAGCTTTGGGTTGCCCTAGCCCAATCCAATTTTGGTTGCCCCTTATATTAAAAATTTGGTACGAATAATAACGATAAAAATGAATACATATAATACAATTTAGCGTTCTATATTGGGCTCAAACTGATAATATTCTCATGCAAAATCAATATTCATATAAGAAGAGATTAATACTTCTCCTTGAATTTTTTGAAGCGAATTCTTCAATTAAGTCATCATACTCAAGTTTCTCTAAGTATTCATTTTCAATTGATATCATTGTCAATCCATTCAATCGTTCCTGTGACATGGTAGTGCGAAGATAACTTTTTATTAATTTCTATTATGAGCTCCAGAGTTTTGTTTTCTAATCCTTACTCAGTTTTTGTCATCTCCCGTCATGGTGTAATGTAGTCTGTAAATATAATTATATAACATATATGAAATCACAATCAACTAAACTTAGCAATATCAATGAAGGATAAATATAGCATTATTATAACCCCCTTCACTCATATGAAAACAGTATGTATGAAAGAAAAAAAGGTGGGTTACTTGTGGACAGACCCCTTATCTTCAAGAAAAACATCACCCATAAAATTGACATGTTTAAAATTGAAAATTTTCAAGGGTTACTTACGGACAGACCCCTTATCTTCCAATTGCCTATTTTCATGATCCCCTTGCTAGCCCCCCACCCAAAAAAACACAATAACCAGGTGTCAAAAAAATCAACAGTTAATCTAGATTTTGCTCAATTTGCTTGGTCTACCGACTTCCTGTCAAACTTAAATGATCACTTTTAATGGTTGAACACATATTAATTTCAAAACAAGGAATTCCAACATATATATTATTCTAAAAACTATGCATGTCTTGAGGTGAATGAAATTAGATCACATGCTAAATCCACTTGTGCCCGCGCATGTTCATAGAAAGAAATTCAGAACAGAAGATAGAATATGTTATTCCCATATAGGATCAATGCCTAATTAGCAATATCATTATTATTAAAACAAACCCTAATTCATTCCAAAACATCATAACCCCTAATTTAATTCTTCAACTAAGATAGTAAGATTCAACCAAGATTACCCCTAATTTAATTCTTCAACAACTAAGATTCAACCAAGATTCAAAATCAAAATCTTAATTTCATTGCAAAACATTAAACATAAAAACCCTAAATTTCTGTCCAAAAAAAACCCTAAATTTATTTAGTTAAAAAATTTTACCTGATGGGGTGAAGGATGAGTCTGATGGGGTGAAGCTTGAAGACGGGTCGTCGGAGGCTCGCCGGCTCGGTAAGGAGGAGAGGAGCCGCCGGCGGCGGCTCGGGAAGGAGGACTGGAGGTAGAGGAGAGGAGGGTTTTCAATCTTTCTTATTTTTTCTTCTTTTTTCTTCTTTTTTTTTGTGAGCGGGATCTGCAGGACAGAGGAAATTGGGAGTTGGCCAGTTGGGTAGGGTCATTACTAGAGTTTTTTTACAAATACAACCCCTAAATTTTTTTGCATAAAGACCCTCTTACATAGTCTACTTCAAAAATCAAATATAAATACAGTTTGAGGGGTGTAGAAGCGCTCGGGATGGGTTGCCCCCGGCCCTGGGTTGCCCAAGCCCCGGGGATTGGTGGGCTTACCCCAGGGCCGGCCCTGTGTTGGGCATAGGGAGGGCGCACTATATGCACCCTTCATAAATAATACAAATAGATTCAAATATTACATTGTACCCATGTGCTTTTAAGTGTGGAAATGAACCAAATAATTAATAAATTGTTCGGTTATTATGTGTTCAACTATACAGTAATATTCGATTTGATAGTTAATTTAATTATAAATAAATATTTTTTAATATTTGACTCATAAACGAATAGAATTTAACCAAATGTTTATTCGATTCGGTTGATTAGTAATGTTTATGCTTTATATTTTATTCATCTAAGTTTAATTTATCATAAAATATTTATCTTTTAAAGTTACACTTGAGATATTCACAATGTCCACATATATCATAATATAATATCTAGTAGAAATAAATTCTTATGCAAATTTTAGCTTAGATTACATTCTTAAGTTGCTAAAAAAGTTTGATAGGAAAAATGAAATAATGTAGATCTAAAATCTATAATGAGATATTTTCCGGCTTCTACATTAGTACATTATACTAATTTTTATGTTAATATAACTATTGATAATTACATAAATTAATAATTTATAAATATATAAATTTAATAATTTTAGTTATAACCCATCATAATAACCAACATAGGACTCGAAAACCTAACCTCAGAATAAAGAATCAAATGCCTTGACTAAGCATGCTAATAAATATTCATAAAATATTTACCGAATATCTAGTTAATATACCAAATCGAATTTGAACACCTTCTACCTGCACAACATGAATTCGAACTCGCAGGAATAAACCAACTTCAAATTCTAATTTGAAGGTATTATATCAAAATTCGATTCGTTTCCACCCCTTGATCTGCTTAGTTCCATGAATTATAATATTTTCCCTTGCTAGGATACAAACCACAAACAAAGAATAAGGCTCCATAAAGATGGAGAAGCACGCTATTAAATATTAACTTAAGACTTGGGAATCCAATATCATTTCATGATCAGCAAATAATAGTGTCCATAAGTTATAACTTCACCAAGGTTGCAAACAGTTGTAGTACATACATGGATACATGGAAACAGAAACACTTGGAAAATGGTTTCACAAGGAAAAGGGTTACACATTTAAAATGATACAAAATGACACAGCAAATACAAGTTTTATGAGCAGCTTCCTTTGATTCTCCTTAGACTTGTTTTTTGAACTGGGTGATTTGTATATTTATGGTTCCATTACGCAAGCACTAGTTGTAATATGCTTCGGGAGAGTACAGAGAACACCACACGCCAAACAACGGAACGCCAGGAATGTACATTTTAGATCACCTTTCTGTGACCGCCAAAGGCCCAAATCTGCCGAACAAAAAGAAACTAAAAATTAAACAAAAGAGAAAACAGGGTGTTTGATATAACATGGAAGAAAGGCTGAAAACGTATCAACTATAAGAGTTTTATAGCTTGATTTTTTTTATCAGGCTGATGTAAGATTTTACAGTAAGATTTGACGAGGTCTTATGAAAGTTGAAAAAGGAATATATTAAATGCGAGAAGATTTTGATGCTCCTTAATTTAGATACACACAGAGAAGGGAAGGGAACAAGAGGGGAACTGACATTAGGAATCTGATAATTTTAGTTACCCTCTTAGCAACATCGATAAGGGTAGTTACTCTGGTAGCACTGCAACTAACAAAGTCCAGTTATTCGTTATTCAACAAGGAGGCAAGAGGCGCTGATTCCTACTTCATGCAAAAGTATCTGATAATTCACTAGATGGAAGAAACTAGATAGCCTAATATTTGCAACGTTCTTTATAAGAGGGAAAGAGTGAGGATGCACAGGACTCCCCTAGGATATTAACACTGACTTCATCAAATTCATAAGAAAGAACTGGGCAGCTGAGACACTCTGACTGAACCCCCTCCTCGCCTTTTCTTTGTGGTAGTTCGCACAAGCACCCTCAGGTCTCCAGCATTCCATGTTAAGTCCTTAAATTCTTGAATCATTTAATTTGCTTCAAGACGCACCTCGTATTACTTGGGTAGTGGTGGAGGTCGAAGAAAATAGAAATGAGAAATGAGAAATTAAAAGGGTAAAAAAGGAGAATGAGAACCGCTATGTAATGGAGATGTTGATGATCATGAGTTGTGGATCTACGCACTGGATAAATCATAAGAGGTGGTGTTAGGTTTATCAATGGTATGTAAGGTTTACACTAGGGCAGGAGTAAAGCAGGGGAATTATTAATGGGAGATGAAAAGAAGGGCAAAAGAAAATACAACCCTTTTTCAAGGTTTAAGATAGACTCCTACATAATGGCTACAGCATAATATTCCCAGAATACTCACTTGTATACTTACCCATCACTCAAGAAAGATCCAGATTATAATAACTCTCAAATGGAGAAAATAACATGAGGAGCATTAAGTTAAATGATTTCAAGTGTCAGGCTAAAGATTTCAGGTGTTGACATTGGTTTGGGGTGGATTTGGAAAAACATTTTTATACTTTCAATTCGGAATTTAGACTCAAAGAATTCCTTAGAATGATAACACATCACATAGCAAACAAAGTAACTAGTGCATACTAAATAGTTGTAGCAGATTAGAGCTAAAATTAGAAAGATTCTCCATCATATGGTTTTGAATAAACCATTGAAGCTATATTGAAGAACTAACCTTGAGGTTCTTATCCCAACTTCCTGTGCACAAGGCACTGCCATCCGGCGAAAGACCCAGGCAACTTATTCTACCTTCGTGTGAGTTTTGCAGGGATCCCAAGTTCAAGACTACCTGAGATTACAGAAGAAATGACAATCACCGCAAATTACATAGGTAAAAACACAGATGCTGGAATATTAAAAAAAACACATGAAAACAGACAGATGACCATAGCTGGCCACATGGTGAGGTTCAATCTAAGGTCTTGGACATAAACAATAACCCAGCAGAGAATAATATAAGGAGAACATTGTTGATTCCATAAGCAGAACTATTTAGCCTTTGTAAAGATCAAGACCATCTGGTTTCGGATAGAAGGCCAATACCAGTACTTGAAGAATGATTTGAACTTTCTTCACTCCAAAATTTCACAAATTGAATCGCTGTGGAAATTGAATAGTCTTGTATGCAAGCCAGCCCCAAGATGGAGCTGTCACTTTAAAATTCGCATATAGGCAAATTGGGAGGAGTGCTGTGTGACCATAGTGAAGCCGCAATTCCAAATAAAGAACAGAGGTCATCTTAACCTTGCATGATTAAGCAAAACTAGCCTTGGAAGATAGCAAATCTTCATTATACACTTGAGTGGCTTATTCAATTAAAAAGTTTAAGATCCCAAGAATCTCGAGAGGAATTGGCCTTCCCTGTACTCTTACTTTCCACCATACCTTTCCTAATGGCTAAGCTCTTGTTTATGCAAACAGAATAGTGAATGCTTGGCCTTCAACAGTTTATATTACCATAAATAATCAATAAACAAGTTTCTAAAGATAAAACGCACATAATTCGCTTTGTGTGCATCTTAATCATATTCCCTAATATATGCCCTGCAAGTTCTTAATATATTTCCATATTATCTTTCAGATATCTAGTATTTCTCCAAAAGGAAGAGGAAATAGTGCATACCTCAGCAACTAATGTGTCCCATACATAACAGTCGCCATTCGAATATCCAGCAAAAAGAAGTCTTCCTGATATAGAGAAGGCAATAGATGTTACGATGGGGGCATCATTGTCATTATCTTCATGCCGCCGACCATAAACCTGAAGTTGATGCCCTGTCCTCATGTCGAATAGCCTACATGTGCCATCATCAGAGCCAGTTCCAAATCTTTGCCCATCTGGAAAGAACTTCACAGCATTAACATCCCCCTCATGACCATGATACGTCCGAACAGCTCTACTAGCTATCCTTGTATCCCATAAACGTGCAGTTGCATCACACGAACCAGAGACAAACATGTTCGAGTTTGAGCTGTTGATCGAGACACTAAAAGGAGACATCATAAATGTCTTAAAACATATTGTCAATGTCAAATATGCATAAATAAATTAGACAATAATCAAACAATCCTTCAAAGAGAAAATGGTGAAAAAGAAACACAAGGCAATTTTGTGGAATATCTGCTTGCATAAACACAACAGTGGACGAGTACACTGTCTGGGAAGAGCTTCCAACATGTATACAATATCAATCAACGTAAAGGAAGAATTTTAAAGTTATGGCTAAGCGGAAGAATAAGATGACACATGCATACCCCATCTCTATGGTAGTTGTATTCAGTCATTAACTACACTCAAGTAATTTCATCATGTGCACTTCTTTGGAGAAATAACAAAGAAATATTGTGAATCCCATAGCGAAGGGCAAAATAGGATATGCATAATTGGAGTTGTTCCATGATTTGGGAAAAAAGGAATAAACTAAGGAAACTGATGGCTAAATATAGTTTATGTATTGTATATATGTGTCCATATGATCCCTTAATGTTGCGGATGTGTTGTACCAGAATCATACTGGAGAGTAGAGTGCATAAACACATGAGACGATAACATTATGCAAGTAGCAAAAAGGCATGCAAGATAAGCCATATTCCTCAACTTGACAAACATACTAGCGAGACAAGTTAGAGACATACCAACAAGTTCAACTCCCTAAAGCAGCATAGCATCTTAATTCTTAAACCAACCAATGCAGGCCTTCTGTTTTAGTGAAGCATACAAAAAAACGCAGTGGTTTTCTAATAGCCATGATCACATAAAGATTTCAAAAGAATGATGCTTAGACGGATAAGGTAATGCACAAAACTACAAGTTGAATGGATACTCTCAGTCAAAGAAAATAGTAATATGAAGTAAACATAATATTATAAGGAAAACAGGAGGGCTTCAAACATTATCTTATAAATTCTAGATAAGCATTAACCATGCAAAATAAACCAGAGAGAAGAGAGTACCTGAGCACATCAGCAGTGTGTCCTGATGGAAATTCCCCACCAAATACAGAGATCCTCTGGCCAGTAGAGACGTCCCATAAACCACATGTCTGATCACCTGAGCAAGTGATAAGGTGGTTGTCCTGATCAGGGACATATTGACAGGACGAAACATAGCCCTTGTGGCCAGTCAGTATTCTGGATGTTGGTAAATTGCCTTCTCTGTCAGTTGGAGAATTAAGATTAAATATAGAACATGCACTATCAAGACCACCACAAGCAACAGATTGACCATTAGGAGAAAAGGCGCATGTCATGACCCATGCACAAGGAAGCTTTATCGCATGTGTCTTCTGGCTCGTCAAAGCATTCCATACGATTAACCTCCCGTCTTGAGAAGCACTTACTATGCGATTTCGTTCAGGAGTCCAGTCCAGTGAATACACCTGATGGATATCAGAGTATGGCACGAGTCAGACCTAGGGATGGCCTCTTACCAGTGTTCGCTCTCTATATCACAGTCCTCAAACAATTAATTAAGGACACACAAAAATTAATTCAGAACTGTAGGTGTGTGGCCTAACCAAAGCATGGAATATGGAGATTTTGTGTTTTTCCGTTTTGTACACTAACACCTGTGCAACTTGACTACTTTAAATAATACATGCTTGTAGAGTACAATCCTACACATACAATCTACATAAAGTAAGAAACATCAATGATATGACATTAAATTGTGAAGATATAAATACTAACGAAACACAGGACACTGATACAAATTGACACAACGATTTACATATGATAAAGCTAAAATCCCCATCAAGCATGGTGCAGGGCATACTAAAAAAGTGAACCTAAAATACTCAAAGAACATGGTGAGACACACAAACCAGAATCATGTATGTTGCATAATTCTTTATCATGGATAACAAAACTTATGAATTAAGAAAAAGTTCATATGCAAACTTGATTTAAATTAAGACTTAAGAATTTAAGTGCCCCCATATTGGCAATAGTTTGCTTGATAAAATTAAACCGTGTCATCAATAAGTTAATAAGTTTCAATAACTTATTAAACTTCCTTCGTAATAAGGGAGAGCTATAATGAGAAATTCTACAACATTTAAGAATTAAGGATCCCTATGTCATAACAATGCAGAGGAACTACAATGGGTTCCCTCTACCCAGAATAGGAGTGGCATACCACATGATATTTATTTCGCTTGGAGTGGGATAAGCCAAGGAGGCAAAGCCTTAGAAGAAGTTTGATTTTGACGTTATTACCTACTATTAATTGTGTAAATTTAGAAGTCAAAGAATCTGGATATAGGACTAGCTTATGCATATAACATGAAAATGAGATTCAGGTATGAAGCTAATTTGAGATCTCTAAGGTTCTAAACGGTTATTTTATGTCAACAGCATGAGACATTGCAGATATATCTAGTATACTAGTAAAACAATTGCAGAGGTCCTAATTAATTTTCATTGAAGAGATCGACCCTACTTAAAAAATAATCATTTCACTTAAGAAAGAAGTATATTGAATAGGAAATATTTAAAACAAAGAAAGATACTCTATTTATAATCACCAAGAGAGGGGGGGAACGCTCCTTTAATGTATTGGAACCTTGATTTCATAAGAACATTAACAACATGCAGATGTTACTTGTGTCCTAATCCCAATCTAGTCTAGACAATTAACTATAAGCTATTATACAGTTCATAATAGGGAAAACACACTGTATTATACCCAGAGAAAGAAATGGGATTCCTACAAGGGTTTGCCCTCGTATAAATACGGATTAAACCAAAGGTTGAATAATAAGTTAATTCTCAAACAGGCTATCACAAGGTTACAGGAGAGCTTCATATAGGACCCCTTGAGGTTCAAGTGGTTATTTTATGTTAACAACGTGAACCATTACAGACCTCTCTAGCTAAATACATATCAGTAAAACAGTTATAGAGGTCATAATTAGTTTTCCAGTGAAAACATTGGCTTTACTGAAAAATTATCAATTTTCTTCCACAGGAAGTATATTGAAAGGAAAACTCAAAATAAAAGGGATATTGTATTATTAAGCCAAAAGTATAATAACAATAATAATAATAATAAATAAGAAAATACTCATCTAGTGTATTGGAACGTTAATTTCATAAGGACATCAATAGAATGAGAATATCACTACTTTCCTAATTTCAATTTAGAGTCTAGACTGATAACCATAAAGTACTGTCAAGTTCATAATCGGGAAAATGTACTAGGAAAACATTAGATTTCTATAAAGGTGTACACTCATATTAATAAAAACATAAGCTGTTGAATAAATAAGTTTCAGGAAAATAGCATCAGGGTATCACGAGGTTTACAGGAGCGCACACATCAAAAGAGGACTCTGGCCACTTACTCATAACTAGGTTATCCTGACAAAACCTATTAATCTCTGAGGATATGATCACATACTCTAAAAACGATACTCCAAACGTTTAGGATGAGCAATGACTATATCACTCCTCTCCTCTCCTCTAAATTTTAAGTTACTTCCTTCGACTGTTTTTCTCATTCCTCGCTTACATCTTGTTTACTTCATTTCCAGTTTGTTCCACATATAGCTAATTTTCATCCATAACAAATAAAACATTGATTTTACTCCCTTACCATCAAGTTAAAGATATTCAAACTATTTGTCAATACTTCTTTAGAAGACTCCATTAAGCACTCTTCTTGAGATCCTGTAAGAACACATATTGCAGGCAAAGTATTCATATTACATTTTTTTTATCCTTAATAATTTCCTACTTAACACATCTACAAGCCATGGGATAGCCGCACACTACACTATTCTAACCAAATTAAATCCCTAAGGCCTTAGTGATTGAAATATTTTTAGATAAGATCACATTTCGGTAAAGCAACATGACCCAATTGGACATTTTTTACAAACACAGATTACATGTACAAAATTTAACGTCAATTGCATTGCCTCGTCTTCCTCACTAATTCCCTTTTACCTTTGTTTCACTCACACATTTCTCAATTCAAGCTCTAGCAAAATTTCCAACTGAGCCAAAAGCAAACAACACTCACCGGCATTCTAAAATTGTCAAACAAATTCAAACTTTGTAACAAATAAATTGCAGAATCAGAGAACTAACCTTCCCCGTATGACCCTGCAGAATCCTACAGCACACCAGATCCGTCGAACTAAAGTTAATCGCCGTCTTCCCATGGCTCCTCGCATACGTAGCGACTGCCATTTTAACATCGATCAAACGGATCTCAGAAAAAAATACGGTTAAACACTAAAAAGGGAAGGGAAAATTAAAAAAAGCAAGGAGGGAAAGAAATCAAATTCACCATCAGTATCGAGAAGAAGCTGCCTCCTTCGCTTCAACTGCTCTCTCAGAGAATTCACGGTCTCCGTCGCCGCCAAATGGCGCTCTCTCAGCTCCGCCACCGACATATCCAAACCCTAACCCAAATCGAAGAACAATCAGCCGGCGCTTACATTATTACTCCCTCTTTCTCCCTCTTTCTCCCTCTATCTCCCGAAATCCAAACCCTAATTGTTCTTTTTTGGGGGGTGATGGGGAAAGAGTCAATTCTAGGGTTAGGGTTTGATTTTCTGTTTCGAAATGATTATTAGACAAGGAAATTTGGGGGAAACGAGAGTGAGAAGGGGGTGGACCGGGTGGTGGGGGTTTGGGAGATGAATTGAAGGATTGAGTGCTGACGTCAGACCGCGCTTGAATGAAGCTAGGGAGAGGCGGGCCCGATGACAAACACGTGGCTTGTGCTGTGTTATGACAACTTAGTTAAAGTCGTCTGGGGTCCACGTACTCACTCACGTTGGATGATAGATCTGGTTGACCGTTGACTGATAACGTTTAAAACGTATGTTTGGAAGATGACCGAGTGGCTTATAAATCACTTTCAGCTGAGAAGACACTTTGTGACTTAGTTTGACTTATAAATTTTTCCATTAAAAAATAAATTAGGATGTTTTTTTTTTGGATTATAAGCCATGAATTTGATCAAGTTAAAGATACTTATACCATCTTATGGTTCCACAAAATCCAAAGCCTCATTTATTAGCTTATTATCAACCCTTTGTCTTTTTTTCTCACTAGTATGGTGCACGTGGGTCACATATGTATGTATTTGTTTTATTTTCGAAGTTTTATTCAATAAACTCTTTAACTGTTTTAAATAAAGCGATACCATAAAATTAGTAAATATAGTTAGAATATAGTGAAATATTAGTTAAGCAAATGTTGTAGACTTTTGTAGGGTTATTTTTCAATATTAGTCCATGTACTCTTCCATATTTCAAAATTAGCCCCTCAAATCGTGTTACTTGCTACGATGCCTCTCAATTCTTAAGTTACTTTGAAATTGGTCCCTCAAATCATTGAAATTATTATTAAATTCTCTAATTTTATGTAATTTTAAAATTAACTCCTCCAATCAAGAGTAGAAGTCCCAATAAGAGGGAAATAAATCCCTTAAGTCATCAAAATTTCTGTTAGGTTTCATAATTCTCATAAGTATATTTGCTTCAAATTAATCCCTTTAATTGCTATTCTCTTATTAATATGAGGGACTATTTTCAAAATAACATGAGAATTGCGGACCTAATAGTGATTCCAATGTTGAGGAATAGCTTAAGAATTAAGGGACATAGTAGCAATTATAATGATTTGGGGTACTAATTCCAAAATATGAAAGATTTAAGGGGTTAATACAAAATAACCCTATAAAATTATAGAAAAGATGACTGATGTTTACATGTTTACAGTCCCAATTAATCTACTTTTATAAATAGACAAACTATAATTCTCGTTATTCTATTTAAAAAATTTATGTATAATTTGTTTTAACTAATATAAGAATAAATTTTTAAAATATTTTTGGCAATCGAAAATCTCTAGCAACTATTTCTTTTAAAGAATGTACCCAATATCTTCCTCTTCCTATCTTTCCCCCTTTTTTTAGTACTCGGGACAAGATGCCAGCGAGTAAATTAAAAAAAAAAGTATATAGAATATAGGAACCTTTTATAGGATGAACCTTACAAATAAAAACTTACATCATCCTACTTTAATCCTCCATAAAATTCAAAATATCAAAGTTATTTGCTACATGAAATTTCTTTATAATTAAACAAAAAACATTATGACTTTTAACATCGATGACCTTAGCTAATGAATATGATGCTGTAGAGTTGGCTATTTCCCCTATTCTCTTTTGTTATTTTAAATAAGAGAGAGAAAGGGTCATCTGCATGTAATTAAGAAAAATTAAGTTGTTCTTAGCACTTGCTGAACTTACCTTCTCAAGTCAAATATGAAAATAAAATATCATCAACTTTATTCCATAACCTTCAATCACCGATGACCACTCAAAAGTTAAAACCAAAAAAAAAAAACTCAAAAGTTAAAAATTGTACCAAAATTCTCATTTAACCGGCTATTGGCTATTATGTACCAAAGTACATAACTTATATTCTAACTCAAAATTTCCAAGAACAATTAAGGATTCCCTTGAATCATCTTTGAACTAATTCCCGCAACAGGCTTCCCGATTGGTGACTGAGAAGAGTGGAAGCAATTAATGAATGACAATAATACATTCTTAAAATTAAATTTAATAAGAGTGAGAAATAGTAAGAAGGGTATTGCTGGGATCAATGAACCTTATATAGTCATCACATTTATTTACATACTTTCATCATGTAACATTTTTGAAGCCATCGCCTTGACATGTCTTATGTATGCATGTATGTGTTTTATGTATATGTTTTAGAGAACATTTTGGGAAGAAATGTTTTAACATACCAATCCAATCCCAAATGACTGGACATGTATGTGTTTTAGAGGGCATTTTAGGAAAAAATGTTTTAACATACCAATCCAATCCCATCACATGGTCGGCATTCCAATCCTAAATGACTACTAAGACTTTAATAACAAAAACAAAGATCATAATTAACAATGTTTGCATGCCAAAAATCAAACACACACACACACATATGGAAAATGGAAATTCCACTCATTTATATAAAACATGTAAACTTTATATGTAATTACCCAAATGTAAAAAAATTGAGGTGATTTTTTGATGGATTTATTGAGTTGTTGCTGGGAGCTTTGAGAGGTTGATAATATATAGGAGGATGGTTGTATAGAAGTTATATGTGATGGGATTTGAAAGGGTGGGTTTAATTTGTTGTTAATATTGGTATTAAGGAGGGTTAATGGGGAGTAATGAAACCGACGAATAATTATGAGAAGCATCTGAAGGGGTGCATTAATGTATAGATGTACATGTATGCATTTTATGTATGTATATAAAATTTTCGCAAAAAAAATCTTGTATGCATAAGCTTTACGTATGCATGTATGTGTTTTAGAAGACATTTTGGGAAGAAATGTTTTAACATACTAATCCACTTTTATAATAGTATAAGATTTTGACAATAAGATTGATTATAATCCGCTAATTAGTCATACATTTCATTCTTAAAATGGAGTATGATCCGCTAAATTTATCAAACACTCAATATTGCCCTCCACTTAGATCATAATCTCCATACGGATTATAATCCAAAGTTCTCAAACATGCTCGTTGTTTTGCCACTACACTAGAGTAATTTTCATCATTTGCATGCTCAATTAGTGACATATGGGGGTTTCATATAATATGGATCTTCCATTCTTAAAAACTAGGGAAAAATGTGTCCAGGCCCCAAAAACGAAAACTTCATGTGCTGCAGCCCCTCCTAGTTTCCCCCATGTGGTTCAGCCCCTTGAAGTGTGACATTTTGTGTTGCAGTCCCTTTTTAATAATTTTTACATGCCAGCTAAGCTAAAATCCCCAAAATAACCTTATCCCCTCTCCTCAATCCTTCAGACCCAGTTCTCTCTCTCTCTCTCTCTCTCTCTCTCTCTCTCTCTCTCTCTCTCT